>BRDA01046827.1:0-20946 GCA_036984385.1 Crenuchus spilurus
TGTTGTAAGAAGAAGGGGGGATGCCACACAGTGGTAAAAATGGCCTTGTCCCAACTTTTTGGGGATTTGTTGATGCCATGAAATTTTGAAACATTGCATTCAGTTTTTATTCACAATTTGTTTAGTGTCCCAACTTTTTTGGAATCCGGTTTAACTTTAACTTTATTTTGGTTATAATGTGTCACAATCCATTCCTACTCTGTTGTTTAATTAAATATATATAATAATAATAATGGGACCACCTGGTTATTTGTGCAACTTAGAGAAACACTAGTTGACTATGGAGCCAAATCAGGGATGTGTAACATTGCTAGCTTTGTAGCTACTAGCTTAGGCTAATTCTAGTTAATGCTATTGCTTTGCAACTTTTGCAAATTCCCTACCACAAGACGTCTTTTCCCTTAATACATAATGCAGTTTAATAAACATGACTTTAATGCTACATTTTTTGAGAGTACCAGTTAAAAAAATAGTTAACCCAGTTAGCTAGTTTATCTTACCTGCATGCTGGAGCCAGCAGGTTGTCCTGGAGGAGTGGACGCCATCGCGTGTGGGAGAACGTCATAAATGTCATGCAGCCACATTAGAGAGCCCTTCAGCAGAGGTTGTCAACCGCATTTGTTATGCTCATTATGTCACGCCCCTTTCTGTTAATGCCACGCCCCCACACAAGATCAAGGCCAAAAGTCTGAAACTGAAAAACTACAATCTGAAAGTGAAAAAAGACCAAAATGTGAAAACAGTATTTGAAACCTGATAAGTAAAATTAGAAACTGTAAAAAAGACTAGCAACATAAAATCTGTACCTGAAAAATATAAGATATTAAAATACAACAGAAAGTGAAAATGAAAACAAAGAATTAATTTAAAGCAATTCCCAAATTGAATCAAACTTATATATAAGCTGAAAAAAATATTTGTTAGTCATTCTTATTTTGAGTATATGGTGTTTTTGTACCTGAATTTTCAGTTACACTTTTTTTTTTTTCAAATTAACAAAACTTGTTTTGGCTCCATGGTTGGTTTTCAATGCAGTGTTCCTAGCTGTATTATTTCAAGGCAACTGTTTCAAAATTAATTAAAAACACATAATTAAAACACACAATACCACTCGAAAGTTTGAGATTGTCCAGAATTTTCAATGACAACACATTTTTATTTCATTTTTTTCTAGCTGTTTCGAGCCTATTATAAAATCCATAAATGCTGCTACTCCAGATATCAGTCAATCAAAATGTATTTGTATAGCGCTTTACAGCCAGCATTGTCTCAAAGCAGCTTTACTGAAAATCAGTTTACAGGAGACGTAAATAGAATAACAAAGCAATTTGGGTCCCAAGTCCCCCATAAGCAAGCCAGAGGCAACAGTGGGAGTAAGAGTAAGAACAAGAAACCTTGAGAGCAACCAAGGCTCAAGAACTCATCCTTCTCTGGTTGACACAGAATGAAATGCAAAAGTAATCAAATGAAAGAACAAAGATGCACAAAGAAGCTTGGTGTGCTTGATCTTTATTGAGAGGTGTGAGTCAGAAATGATCCTCTCTCTGTCTGTAGAATTGATTTTAATCAGTTTTCAGAAAAGGCAAATACATTATTTTTCCACATAATCTCTCTGCTTCAATACACTTCATTCATCTATCAACAAACGTTTGTATTCCTTCATTAAAGCATGTTTTTGGCTGAGATGTGTGCCACAAATGTACCTTTGTCTCCACATCTTCATCAGCCATGAGTCTCCATCCTCTTGTGGCTTCTTTCAGGGGACCAAACAGGTGATAGTCTGATGGGGCAAGATCAGGACTATAGGGAGGATGTTTTAAGTTTTTGGAGAGTGTCAATAGTATGGACAGCAGTGTGAGGATGTGCATTGTCATGCAACAATACAACACCCTTGGACAGCAGTCCTTTGTGTTTTAGTAGAATTTTAGACTTCAGCTCTTCATTCATTCATAAACTAGTACAAAAAGTGTTGATAAGATATTGTGGCCAACATAAGTCTTAAAATAACTAAAGTGTAGATCATTTTTGACTCACTATTGTAATTAATGTAAGTCTTTAATGTAAATTGTATGAATGTAAATCTAGAACCCTCTCACAGGTTCTCTGTTAGAGTGAAAAAGAGTTTGTGGCAGAAGAGGAATTTGTACTTTGTGGGCAACCGATGCTCGAGACGAAAGACTGTGTAGTGCATCAAGATTGTGAGATGAAGGGCCACTGCCCAAGAACTTGACACTCAAACATGGTTTTTCGTCTTATCAAGAGGCTCAATCTTCTATGATACTCAATGTTCTATGGCAGAAGGGTGAGGTAGGACAGAGTCACCACTTGTTTAGCTTAGTTTTGGTTCCTCCCAACAGTATAATATACACTATTAATCACTAGAATAGGAGATATATGCAAGCATTTCTTCAATTTGAGTTTGTCTTTGGAAAAAAAGTTATTTTTGTATGTTCTGTAGCACTAATGTTATTTCAAAGAACATATCTACAAACTTCCAGGTCCCATGATGCCTGGAGACATCCTACCTTACCTTCTAGTATAGAAGGCTGAGTATCTGGAACAGCAGCATTTGTGGATTTTATCATAGTTTCCATACAGCTAGAATAAATATCTTATTGTGAAGTAAATGTAAGTATGGAAATGTTAAATGTAATGCTTGACCCCAAAACCTTTGAGTTTATAAAATTACATAAAATTGAACTCATGATGATAAATTTGTCACTTCCACCAGATTAGTTTTGAATTTTGTGGACATAGACAGGATTAAACTAATAACCATACACTGCAATTCTCATAAGTCTGCATTTTAACCATGGAAAGAAATATGTGTGATCAAATTGAACTGGATATTTCTGTTCTTTGATTGAATTTCCTTTAGTCCACAGTTATGAACTGTCTACCAGCAGTTTGGGCTGATTTGCATTTGCATTATTGCACTTTTTATATTAAAATTTTCTTCTTAGGCAGATGTATTAGTTACATGAGAGAGAAAAAATAAAAATGCAAACAACAACAATAACTACACTGGCTTCTGTCATCACTTTGCAGACTAATTAACCATGCAGCCATCAGGTGTTAAAATATAATTGTTTCATCTAGTTAACTCGGCCCAATTATAGGCTGTGGTAGAGCAGCATGATCATTCTAATAGTTTTATATAAATGATAAATGCCCTAGAGGAACATAATTCTTCAGTCCAGCAAAAGTTCTAATGATTGTGCCAATTAATCAAGAGAGGAATACCAAGAGTAACCAAGAACTTCCCATCACAAATACAGCAAAAATCAAAATGAAGTAAACTGCCTCAGGAGTGGCTGTTAAAAAACCATACATAATACAGCTAAGGACTTTCAAACTTTCTACTTGTCTCATAACATTCAGGCCAGTGTTAGTAACTTCTGCACCTTCACAAAGACACATTGCAGTAAAAGAATACTGGTAGATAGAAACTATAGCTACAAAGAAGAGCATGAGTGCTTTTCTCAGATTTTCTAAAGCTCAGTTTGTGCTCATCCAAATGAGACATGATGCTTCAAGAAACTTTTCCAATATAGTTAGATTAGTGTGAATTTTCTAGCTTTGTATCACTGGGTGCTGGTGTTTGGAGCTTAAAATTTCAGGTTAATACCTGAGTTTTATGTTGTTCTTGACATGATCAATCAACACGCATCACAGAGGGTAAAACACAAACACTGTGCATCAAATGTAGAATTTAAATGATTGAGCATCACTTTGGTATCAGAAGTGCGAGTTAGTGTGAGTGTAGTCATGGAAATAGATGTACTAACTACTAAATGATCCTGCTCCTCTCTACACCCTTAAATATAAAGGTGACATAGCTTATTCTTTGAAAGAAAAGATGTGTATGTGAACATTTTAAAGACTTCACTTGATGTAAAGGCTCTTTACCAATTTATAGGCTTACAATCTATATTAAGAGTATATATTATCTGTGCAGTTGAGTTTTTAACAATCAAGCCATGTTGATTTTATCAATTTCCTCCAAACCTTACAAAACTGTTGACCATGAGAGGGACCAGAAGTCAGTGGTGATTGGCATCATTATGACAGAATTACAGAGTTGTATCTACATTGACGATCTTGATCATTTTTACTGTATTGCAGTGGCAGCTTGTATCTTCTTTCTGCTCGGCTCCCTTCTTCACTCCTCCCTAAGATGCTCTCTGCTTGAAATTCTCACAGTGACATCACTAACAGACTATTGATCTCTCCATAATAAACTTGGTTTCCTGGTGGGCCTCGCCGTCTCCATGGCGACGGTTCTCTGGTTTCGGGCCGTTGGTTTCAGGGCCCTCTGGGCGATGGTTGTGAGCACTTGTGGTTGGAGCTTTTTAGCTCCTGAATCAGTTGGCTAATAATTACCACCTGGAGTCCAGCTAGATTTGCACATTGTCTAAAGCTGCCGTGGACTGTGCTGAGAATTGCCAATTTTCTCTCTGCAGAGATGTAGTTTCTCTTTGCCTTTGGGTAAACAGTCAGGTTGATTTTTTTCCTCCTAACTCAAGTGCATTTGCTAACCTAAATTCTGCTATCATATTATGTTGGTGTGTTTGGCAGTAGTGTCAAAAATGAGGCTACAGACAGCCATAGCAATAACCATTTTTCCATTGTGTGTGAAACATATTTTGATATTCTGAAATATAACTCATTCTACTCCAAGAGAAAAAGTAAAGCCATTTAAAATAATGTTATCACTCTGTGTGGTAAACAAAAATGCTCCAAATGTTCAGAGATTATACCTTTTGAGCTGTGTATATTATGCCCATACATACTATAAAATGAATGGAGGCTCACAGCTACAGGGATCCAATTCATACAGCAGCAGATCTGATAGACAACTGATCCTTATCAGTTTGACTTATCATAAGGATTGAACAATCCTTATTTATAATGGTCATTATCACTTAAACTGATTGTAGATAAGCACTTCCTAATCTAGTTGGTTTTTTATGATGATGAGTTTTTGTTCATTGTTATACTTCACATGAAGTTGTACTGTATACTAAACATTGACTACTAGTCCCTGACTAAGATCTGGAAGGTTTAAGACAGGTTTTGGTGTAAATTTGGATGGAAACAAATGATTACTTACAGAGTTATACTGTTTGTTAACTGATTTACTAAACTTTTGTACATTTATGATTTTTGCCTGAACCAAAAGGCTAAAGTTTGAAGCTAAAATAAACTTTATGGCTTCAATACATACTATTATCACAACACCATCTGCTCAAATTGTAGGCTGTTTCTTCTAAAGTCGCTTAACTACTACATTTGACACAGGTTACTGGCTGAATTTTTGCAAGAGTTGCCAGACTTCTGAATTGAATATGTGTTTTGCATGTAATAAATGTTATTTAAGATACTGTGTAATTCAAATCTCAAAGTAATATTCAGGGTTAAGATATTTGTACATCAAAATGTATGTTTTAGATCTTGTCGGTTAACTATAGAGTCTGATAGAGGTGATTTTTTAAAAATGCCATTCACTTTCACGATAGTGATAAACAGCTTAGATTCAGGACTCAAAGAGATGCTGATGTTGAACTACAAAAGTTCTAAGGCCTATTTTTGTAATCATCATGTTATCATCTCTCCTTGTCTTTCCTTAAGCAGTGAGGCTGCTTTATGTAAAATCTTGCTGCAGTAATTGAAGAATAATAACAGGAATCATTTGGATTACGTGATGTTAATGACATTGGTCATGTTATAACTCATCAAGCCACAACCAATATATTGTTCATTGATGAACAAGTCTTAAAATCCTGGCTTGCATTTGATGTGGTCTGTCAATCACAGTCCATGGCCTGAACAATTGAAAAGTAGTGAAACGTATGTAAGTGCTGTGTTCAGTACACAGCCTTTGATGGTGAAGCCTTTGAAGAATGAACGTGTGATGCTTTATACATTGGATTTCTGTGTGCAGGTATGCGGTCTACAAGATCTAGAGCTCTTGCCTTGAAATAAATGTGCTGCACTTTCAAATGTGGAGTGTGACGCTGTAAAGAATATTTAAGCTAAAGTACAAACATTCATTTGAACATCTTCACTCCATTCATTGAGCTGTGCTGTGAATTCAACTGCAAGCCTCTTCATAAGCTTTATATCTGTTTGCCTATCTACACAGCAACACAGCAGATTGTCTATGTAGGAAGGATGCTAGCAGGGTTTGTTTGAGTGAGTTAACACCAGGAGGGCACGTGTTCTGATCTACCTTAGCTATGTGGAAGGCCTTGAAGTTTGTGCTTTCAATAGAGTAAGGGAGTTCATGCAACACTGAGATTTGCACTACTAAGAGAAATGAGCACTTCACCTTCCTTCATTTGGATAGAAAGAATATGGTAAAACCAAAACACTGTATGTTTTGTATAGCTCATGAAATTTAAGCAAATTGTATATTTTAGAATTTTGTAATAGTCAAAGATTTTATTTATCAACTGATTTTATTGTCTGACCTGCTTACTTCATTCTCTGGGTAAAAATGGCCTTGGCACTTGGTAAAGCTATAGAAATATAGAACTTCAGTTTTCTAAATTGTGGCAAATACACCAAGAGTAGGTGTCCTTTCTCATACTTCATAATAAACTGGAAAGAAATGACCACTGAAAACTTGTTTACCTCACTATTTTTTCACCAGGAGCAAAAGTCATGTGGTCCTGATGAGATGTGGTTTTAGCAGGAACATAGTTCAGAGTAAGGGTAATGTTTGCTGGTTTAATCTTTTTCCAAATGTGAGTGACAAGCATTATTTTTATTATTGGCTCATGCCTCAGAGGTTTACAAATTTGCAAGTTTATGAACTAGGTGCAAAGTGAAATGTAAAGCTACCAGAAGTTAATTAATTTTCACATTCCTGCGATTTTTCATTTTTGAAGTATAAAAAATGCAAATTAATGCCAAATTCCTTATTTACAAAATGAATAATTAGTCCCTTGCAATTCTAAGAAATTATTAAGAAAGAGATTTTAAAGTGTAAACAAAATGTGCATGTAAAATTTGTGAGGGTTGAGGAGGAGTCAGGATGCAGAGATGTGATCCAATCAAAAGACTTTATTATATAAACACAACTAAGCAACAAAACACTGTTGACTACCAATCCAGATCAAAGATGAGGCTGTGGCTATACTGAAAACATCATTCAATGAATGACCTACATATAGTATATGAATGACCTTACATTCACTGACATAAAATAACATTAACAAACCTTTACATTCACAACATTTAATGACTAACAAAGGACTCTTAGACATGAGGAGCTTAAATAATAAACTTAATCAAAGGGGAATGAACAAGCAGGGCTGTGAGATGAGACAAGACAGGTGCTGAACATTAAACAGACAGGACGACGTGACCAGGGCGATAACATAGAGACAGCACATGAGGAACAAAAACACAAGCATGAGGACCGCAGCGGGGATGGCCACGGTGGGTGGCATGACAGCACAAATGAAACTTTACAATACCTTAAAAAAAACTGATCCCTTTATTTCTGATACATAATCAATGCAAAATAATTGTGTACAGTTTTAAATAATTGTTTAAATAATGTTGCGAATAATAACATAATATAACATAATAACATAATAATGTTGAGAATTTCCATGCACATGACAGAGTGAGAATTTGTTGTTTTTTAATCCAGAAATTTATATTTTATTGACTGTGTTGTAAGAGAGACACTTGATCGTCTGACTTTCCAAGGTTGTACTGGCTACTATGTTGCTTTTGAGTTGCAATTAGATTAAATGCAATTGTCTTGTAAACTATTGATCAGATATTTCTGATAAAGCAACATCTGTTACATTTACATTTACTGCAGACATTTTTTTCACTATTAATGCAGATTCTTTTGCACATGATGCTACTTTCATGATCACAAAGCAAAGCTAAATGGTGAAGGTGATGGATTTTTAACTTCCAAAGTTCTGAAGCTTAATAGAATGCTGTGATTAATTTTCCACTAAACTAAGATGAAGCTAAGACAGGATTCCAATTTTTTTTAGTTTTGAATTTTAGTTTACAATTGCAGCTATGAGGCTTGAACTCAATAGTTACCTTCAGTCATTTTCACAAAATATTGGTACATTACCAAAATATCTCTACTCAGTTAAACTGCACCCAGATCTTACAGGTCTCACAAACTAGTCATTCTGGTTTAGGTCACACAGTATTTGCATAATGATATGATTTCTGGGTGAGCCAGTTCTTTAATGTGATATTACAAATATGTACCACACCAAAGAGTAACATAGATAGATCAAATCAAATCAGATCACTTTTTGTCCTGTCGTCTAAACTCACTTGGAAAGTTATATGGCTAAAACTCAAAAAGAGTTACTGATACATGTTAAATCCCGCAAGTTACGTTACTTCGGTCATGTGATGAGGCATGCACATGAGAGCATTGAAGGAAGTGTTATGACTGGACTTGTGGAGGGAGTCCGAAGACGTGGAAGACCAAGAATAACCTGGATGGATAACATCAAGACATGGACTGGATTATCAGGTGCTAGCCTGCTACAAGCAACCAGAGACAGATGGCATTGGAGAGAAGTGACTCATCTGTGCAGCCTACCATCGCGAAGCGATGACGGCGTATGACATGACATTAATGCTGGTTTGAATGAAAATCTTAAGTGCATAGTCATTCACAAAACTGAAACACACACAACGTATACAAATTTACCTGTTGACCCCATTGGTTTAATACATAATAGCAATGGTCAGTTCTAACAGATGCCTTAAAAAGTTTTGTGTGGATTTTTGCTCATTTTGTAATGTACATTATTTTTGACTGGAGCAGCTCCACTGAGCTTTTGCCTGGATTTTGCCACCTGCTTGTATGGACACCTACCCCTGAAATCTTGTATTAGGCACTAGGTTGTCATGGATCATTTTCCACAAGAAGGTCACTGCACTGACACTTACTTACATTTCTGTAGCACTCTTCTGGACACTCAGAGCACTTTGACATTTTGCGACAGACATTAGAGACTCCTCTCAACCACCACCAATGTGCAGCATCCACCTGGATGAAGTGATGCCAGCTGGTCTGTGCCAGAACACTCACCGCACTATTAGTCAGAGAGGTGAGATTTTTAAGATGGGGAAGATTAAAGTGGGAGATTTGATCAAGACATCATGCTAAAATGCATCTTTTACAGGAAATGTTCAGGGATATTTCTGTAACCTATTATAATAAATTTATCATATAGTACATTTATACAGTATATACAATTATACTCCCATTCACCATTTCCAGCAGACATACAAGGTTTTTCTTGGAGGTCTGCCATCCAAATATTAACCAGACCCAGAACTGCTTAGCTTTTGTGGAAATTCATGTTATGTTTTGCAGGTGCTACTGTCAGAATTGTGATGGCTTAGTTTGTTTTCACACCTGTAGTTCGTTTCACACAGCAGCAATAGTACAGTACAGTTTTAGCACTAATTGGCTCTTCGTTTAACTCAAACTTATGGAGTACAACATAGTCGGGTCGGATCGAGGTTGGATCACATTCTCACCACAAGCGAACTGCTCTGGACTTCGTTTGGGACCGGATTGAGACCACCTCCTCTCACGGGTCTCGGTATGGTTTGTTTGATCTGCACCAGAGTGTGATTACTGTTTTCACACCTGATCAATTGAACCGCACCAAGGCAGCAAATGAATCAGAGTCTGTTTTAACCGGAACAAATAGTGCTGGTGTGAAAACGCCCTTAGAGAAGTCGAGATCTTTAGGGTTTTGTGATTAAGTTTTTAGTTTTTGGTGCCACGAGTGGCTCAGGGGACTAAGGCATTGTCAATATGAGCTGAGGATTGCAAGTTTGAATCCCATTTCATGTGTGGGTCCCAAGAGACCAAAACTGACTGTGCTCACTCTGGACTGGTAATATGGTAATATACTAAGTAATGTCAGTTGGCTCAGGCATCTGCCAGGCGATCCATCAGAACTGGGGAACCTGTGCTTTCCTCCAAGCATGTTGGCTGCCTGGTGGCGATGTATCGGCAGCAGTTTGAAAAGAGGCGGAGCTTAACTTCACATACATCGAAGAAGTCCTGTGCTAGTGTGCAGCCTCCTAGAGTCAGGGACATTATAAGTGATAAGGAGAGTCAACAAATGGGCAGGTCAGCTGACTGCTAACACATTAGAAAGAAAATCAGGTAAAAAAAAAAAAGTCTGAGATTTGTTGGTTGTTTGTTTTTGTTTTGATAAAGTACTTACTAACATTATTTAGCAATGTATTAGCACTTTCTGTAATTACAGAGCTAAATAAATGAATTATTTCACAATGTCTGTGCTTGTTTTAATTAGCTGTGAGTGAAAAAAATAATAATACAAATTAATTTATTAATTAATGGATATTGTCGCTATCCAAAGAAAAACAAAACTATAACTTTACAAGAGAGGTCAAAAGAGAATTTATTTCAAGCAATTTTGGACCAGTTCTATTGATCATATCATTCTGAAATGCCCACAGCATGTAAAGGGCAGCTGTTGTTTTCAAATGTAGAAAAAAAATAAAGATACTTGTGTTCATATGACAGTGACAGTATGAAGGTAAATAGTATGTTTTTTGTATATCAAAGGTATTAAAGGCATTTCTTTTTCACTTTTTTTTTACCTATTCTCTTCATTCCTGCATTTTACCTCCCTGCTGCACTCTCTCAGGGTTTGCAGATGATGACATCAGCTTTTAGGAGAGTGAGGAGAGGAAGTGAGAGAAGTGCTCGAGGGCTTTGTTAATTTGGGGTTCCTGAGTACATACAGCAATACAGCATCTGATTCTCCTTAGGGGATGTGCAGAGAGTGCAGCAGGAAGGTGAAATGCACCAGTGTGCAGAGTGGAGGAGAGCAAAGGGCAGAAACAGAGACAGAGAGATAGAGAATCCTGCCATTTCAACTGTCCAAATTGCTTTGATCAAGGACAAGGTGACTTACATGTTCTGTGCTGCAAACCTCTATGCCTTGTGCCATTACGGATTCTTTGCCCTTCAATTCAATTGCAAATTTGTAAAACAGGCTGTTTTTGTTACTATGCCTTTAAGGCTGTGTTCAGACTGCAGGCAAATCAGATCTGCTGAGATTACTGTCCACACTGTTGTAAGTGATCAGATCAGATTTCCATGTCCGGTCATCACAAGCCTAACTGCTTGGGATGCTGTGGTAATGACTTAAGCATCAGTAACTACAGCCATGCCGGTGATGTGGCTTCAGAGTTGCTGTTTTGACACAAAATTGGGCAATTTAAAAAATGAGGTTGTGGGCAAAATTTGGGATATTGTGAGGTGTTGGGTTTTGGACTCCTTTAAAAATGTACTATGACCACCAAAAAACTTATAGTAACAAAATAGAAGAAGAACAGTTTTGGAGATGCCTTAGGTAGGCTTTCTAATATTAGAACATTCATTGGAATGGAGGCTGAGAATAGAGATTAGAGCAGAGAGGAAGGAAACATATTATGTTTTAATTACTAAAAAAAATGCTTATTATTATGTAGGTATTTTCTTCTCGGTCATTGTTTTACATTTTGAGAATAATTCATACATATACACACTAACTAGCTTTCAGCATTTCAAACCATTTTATTGTGTGGCTTTTGGCTGTCCAGACTATCAAAAATCAATCTGGGTACCAAAAATTGGATGTGAATATAGCCTAGGACTGGTATATGTATATGATTTCTCTTCAGATTCTCATTCAAAAAGCAGTTCAACAAGAAACACTTCTTATGCCGTCATGAATGAGCATGGCTAAATAGAGTTTTTTAGCATTCATGTTCTCCACAAAAAATGTGATATAGCAGAAAAAAAGATAAAGGGAAGGAGTTACTGAAGGGTGCATTTTGTAAATTTTTCTTACATATTATTTTTTACCGTCCTGAGGTCCACTTTGTGTGGGGATACACCAAAAAATTTTTTATATTAAATTAAATATTTTTTTTTACATTACCAGTTTGTAACCGTTGGAATTAATCACTGTTTTTATCACTGTGGCTTTAAGACTGATATTTTAAAATTAACTCTGTTTTGATTGGCTGTTTCAAAAAGCAGCTCAAGCTGAAACACATTAATATAACTGGGCAGGGCTACACAGCTATAGAATGAATATGCATATATGTTTAAATGTGTTTGTTTCCAGAACATCATAAGAAATGGCATTTGTAATGGACTGTTCTTGCAGCTTCATTTCCATATATTGACTGTATGGAGTGGGGACAACTCAGGCTCAGGCATGATTCAGTTGAACATTACATGATATATCTGTCATCACTTCAACAACATCTTACATTATCACTGGTATATTACACTTTTAAAATGGATTTTGTTCTCATTTATTTATAACCATGAATTATAGTTGGAGTGTAAAGCTGCAAATTCCATCATTATCAACTGCATCCATCAAAATCTTATATGTAAGAAAACCATGTGTGACTCAAAGGGGCTCTAAATAATCCACAAATTAAGTACAATTATGAATGCCATTGTGCTATGAGAGTATTTCTTTCAAACACAAAAAGTCTCATTGTGATGACAACTGAGCCAAGTGACAACAGAGTCCTTACCTTAGAGGGGGAAAAACTTGTTACCATTTTCTTTCAACATATTCCTGCCCAGCTGAGCTTCAACAGAGGGACTAAAAGTGCAAAAGTCTCTGTATTTGTGCTCATTTTCCAGTGAGCAAAAATTCATGGAGGACTAACAGCAACAAATGGATTAAGGAAATAATTTGACAGCTCTTTTAAAATTCAGACATCAGTTTTTTTCCAATCATTTTGTCTGAGCAGTTGAGAAGAATGGGGAATCTTTGGATGAATAGTTGTATATGTAAGTGGTGAGTACATGTATGCTGGGATATATTGCACTAGTCCTTAGGCGTGCAAATTCTTAAATAGTTTCTGGTTTGCTTCTCTTCTCACTTTAATGTTTTTTAATCCCTCAGCTTACTTGACGCTAGTTCAACACACAGAATATCAACCAGCACAGCCTTCAGAGCGAGCTATAGGGAGTCAGAGACGGAACTTCAGCACAAGTTCAGGCATATCAAAACACCCACCCTGTCTAGTGGAGCTCATTTCGAAAATGTGTATGCTTCTCAAACTTTTCCAGCAGAACTTCTTGAGGTATTGGCTTCACACAGGAGTATTGGTGAGAGGAAATCGACCATGCAGAGGCATGTACTTGTGAAGTTGGCCACAGAGGCTTGGAGGATTTGGAGGAATGTTTGAAGTCTGCGGCACAGCTAGCCACCAGATTTGGGCCGCTTCTCTCCAATGACCAGCATTTGAGCTGATATAGAGGATTTTGAGAAATGTTGATCCATCACTGAATGTATAATCCTAGCTATGGTCAACAGAGATTCATATTTGCCAAACACTTAATCCTGAAGTGATGAAGGATGAGAAAACATGAAGTGAACTTAACCTTTATCTGGACAGTACAGCTCTCTCAATTACTCAGTTGAAAGGAAATATTGATTACAGTTTATGTTCTCCATGATTCAACAGTGAGTCCTTTGCAATTTGCACAATGAATTTATACTACATAGTGTTCTTTATATATTTTTAAAGGACTCCTATCATTTTAACTCCGTATATAGCATTTTTTAAAACTCTGGTCATTAAAATAAATAATTTTAATATACTATAATAAATAAACTGTTCATCTAGGAACATCATCATGATGATTATGGGTGTCAGGTTCTTAGACTTTTATCTTTGGGGTCATCTGAAGGCAATTGTCTATGCTGTGAAGATACGAGGTGTGCAGCACCTGAAACTACGGACACTGGAAGCCTGTGCTAGCATTTCTCCTGCAGTGTTGCTATCAGTGTGTGAAGAGTGGGAGAAGAGGGTTGCATTGACAATCCAACATAATGGGCAGCAGTTTTAAACACATTTTATAAGTGGCCAGAAACTTGTAAATAACTCATAAAAGAATAAAGTAGCACATCATTGTTTTTCTTGTGAAATTCCCAATAAGTTTGATGTGTCACATGACCCTCTTCCCATTGAAAAAACTAAAGTTGGATCCAAAATGGCCAACTTCAAAATTGCCGCCATGGTAACCACCCATCTTGAAAAGGTTTCCCACTCCCATATACTAATGTGCCACAAACAGGAAGTTAATATCACCAACCATTCCCATTTTATTAAGATGTATCCATATAAATGGCCCACCCTGTATATTACTTCTTATAGCCTTCTCCTGCTTTGTGTGCATCAGTTATGCTAAATATGTAATTATTGCTTTATAACTGCTTAAAAGAGCTTATGGCTGCTGATTGTTGGGACAAAGTTTGAGGAGTCAGAGAATGTATAAATCTTTCAAATTTGTATCACTCTGACAGAAGCAGATATAGACAGTTTAATTCTATAGGATAAACAATAAATGGTCCTGTAAACATGGATTACAGTTGTCTTTGCAACACAATCACACAAATATGTATATTACATTGATTTCAGGGGAGAAACATATATAAGGGAAATGTAGGATATGGGACCTTTATGGTGTTAAAACTTGTATTAGAAAGACAAAACTTTATTGATTCTGAAGGAAATTGCAGTATTACAGAAGCAAGACATAAAGTGCACATAAACTAAACAACAAAAATGAGAAGAGTAAAACAAAAGATGATCAAAACAAATCAACAGAATAATTATTGATGTAACTGATTGTGACATTCATGGCAAGGTCCTAGAGCAATTCCAAGTGTTTCAGGAGGAATAACCATAGAGGAAAAAGATCATAAGGTGGCATCATTAATCCTGGATGTGTGCATGGGTGTTTGTGTCCATCTGTTTAGCAAGTCATCACACTGCTCTGTCCCTCCTCTCTATTCTTCTCTCTCGTTTTTTTCACTGCTATCAGAGCACAGCCAGAGGTATGTCAGTGCTAAAGCAATGTGTCATAATAATGACATTTAGGAAAATACCACTTTATCTCCAGCGTGGCTAAACCTAGCCTTATTAAAGCAATATTCCCTCACTCATTATCAGTCTTTCCATCTCTCCTCTCTTTGCCAATCGCTACTCTCTCTTTCATAGCCTCCACCAGGTGGCTCCAATTTAATTGAAGCTTCAGAGGTCTTCAGAGGATGAGTTTTTCTCTACGCCGGCTTATCGAGCGTATTCTTTTGATCCTGTGTGACGGACATCAAAGGCGGTAATGGAAAGAGATATTACAGGTGTGAAATCCACATCGCCTTACCTTCCCATTTCAGAAGGGGGCAAGCAGCAGTCCATTTTCAATTTACCTCACCACCTAACCTTTATTAATAGATTTGTTTTAAGGTCCGTCACCAATCAAGTGTTTTGTTTTTATACCTCTTGCGCTACCCGAGCACAAGTTGACACAAGTCCAATAGCATTACCTTGCAGAAAAATGCTGTGTGTGTGATATCCATTTAAAGTGAACTATATTGCATGGCGAAGGTCTGCATCAGAGCTGCCCCAAGGCATTCACCACTGAGTGACATTTCTTCCCCAGCTGTGGACCCCTAGGCCATTTAGGGAACATTTTACTAACTCTCTATGAAATCCTGCTGAGAATATTAATGCAGTCCATTTTGCTGAGATTTAATTTAATATACAGTATGATCTACCATTTTCAAGACATTATAGGCCTGACCAGACATTTGTTTTTGCTTGGCCATGCCTGGAAAGCAAGGAAGTACTTTTTTCAGTGTCATTTTTATTTATCCACATTGACCTCTTTATCTATCATTTGTTACAGACCAGTTACCAAATGTAATTTATATCTTTAGGCAAGAGATTTTGAAGCAAGACTGAGATTGAAAAAATATACTTGTATACAATGTTATTTTCCATGGACATGAATATGCTTCCTAACATAGAACAAAAGGCCTTGACTGAATTCCCAAAGAATGTTTTGCTTCTGGGGATTTTCCTACAGAACATAGTAGGAAGTAATAGCCATCTGATTCCTTCATTCAGGATATTCCCAAAGGCTTTCTGTACTCAGTCAGGTTTGATATGTTCCCAGCCTTATTACATTCTTCAGCTTATTCTTCACTAACTACAGGAAAAACAGTGCAAATTCTATAAAGGATTGTTAAGCTGTAGGAGAGAGGAATGGAAACCCAGTGGATCCTGGTTTTTTAAACTCTTGAGCTCTTTGGGAACCTCTCTTGGAGACCTTTACTCCTTTCTGCAATTCCAGTGTTTCATTCATGTTTTTTTGGTTGTGGTAGCCATTTTAAGGACCAAATGTAGTGGGTTTGCAGCACAGCACTAATGTAAATAGATGTGAAAAAATGAGTCACCTGACTTAAAATAATAAAAAAATTGTTTTCAAGGACAGGAGTTTAATGGTTATTGATGGTGTGTAGTGAGGTGGTTTATGGACTAATGTATTCTAGTGCATACAGTGTACAGTGAGGCCTATTCTAGTGTGCACACAATATTTATATGCCCTCATTATGGTTTGCAGGACTTATTGGCTCTCTGTCAATAATTTGTGGGGGACATCAAAACTGAATTTAAAAAGCAGTGACACTGTCCTACCCCATCTTTTTCTAGAATCTTCTGAACATGGAGTACCTATCTCTCTATACAAAAGTGTTCATATACATCAGTGTTCAGTCACTCTTATGAAAGAATTGGACAGTTTGAACAGATTTCATGGATGCCTTCCCTCGTGTTTTAGTCATTGTTCCAGGCTGTCCCACAGATTTTCATGAGGATTCAAATCAGGGGATTTTGTGGGCCAGTCCAGATGTGTTCATGCTCCTGACTGTTCATCATGACAATCAGTCACATTTGTACTTGTGAATGTGAGAATTGTCATCTTGGAATACTTAGAAGGTTATGTTCCCTAGTGAGATGCTGAGCAAAAGGCACAACCTGCTTATGCTGCAGAGTGTTCTTTCAAAACTAAGTTGTGAAAGACCTGCATTGACTTATAGAAGCAATTCTTGACTGGAAGTGAAACCATTTTAATCTAAAAGTTGTGAAAGCCGCAGACAGTCCATCAGTTTCGTCTTTTAGCCACAATTCTGATGAGAATTTTCTGTAGACTGGGATTTTTGCCACTGCTTGTAGACCCATATAACTATACAATTACACCTACAAATTCAGCTACTTCCTTCACTCTATGGCTTGTCCAAATGCAATCACCCCTTTTTGCCAGTCATTAACATCTGCTTTACGACCCATTTTCCGCAAATCAAATGAGACATTCACTGCACTGTACCACCTACATTTACATTTATATTTACCACATATGGCAGATGCTCTTAGCCAGAGTGACATACAACAGTGCTTTGATTCCATTAAGAGAATCATCTCAGCTAGTACAGACAGGTTAAGGAGTCCAAACTACTCTTTAGTTCACACACTGTTAGAACAAAACCATCACTAATACCAAGAAATATGCACAATTATACACAATATAAGAGAATAACAATGCATTACAATAAGAGATGTTCATCTCAATCTATGAATCCCATCACACACCCCGCAATTATTTATAGTGCAGTCTTTCTCATGCAGCACCATCTGCAGGAGCCTTAAGTTACTACCACCTTAAACATGCAAAGTGCCCAAGGAACACATACAGTGTATGAAAACATAAAATGTCAAACACAACCATTCTCCCAATTCTGAAGAATGATCTAAAGGCTCTTCATATCAGAGTGTATAAAAAATATTTTTTTAAAGAGGGAAATAAAAACTTTAATAAATAAAATAATAATAATAAAAAGAGGGAAATAAAAACTTGTTTGCTAATGTTATTTACATGTTAGCCTTTAGATAAGGTTTTGCCTGTATAAAGTTTTGTCAGATTAGTTATTGTGGGCTGTTTTCTCATATAGTAAAGTGGACAAACATGTACATACATTTACCAACAGTATGAACTGTGGTGTCCTTATGAATGAATCTAAATTTAACCAAAGAATTTGTTTATTAGCTTGTGTGTTATCAGAGCATGGATCGCACTGTTGACCGAGGACCGGTTACAGTTTCTCTCCTCCAATTCTTGATTTTCCTGCACTGCATCTTTCATTTAACCTTTCCTGTAATACCTCATATGTGATAAACTAATTAATCTCATCCTGAGCTAAAACAGGTGTAACACAGAGTAAGCACAAAGCTATGCAGAGAACTGGATGCATCAGAAGACATTATCATTGAAAACCCTCAAAGGGGCGGTCTCTTTTGAATGTACCTTTTGAAATCCTAACTGATACTTATCATAAATAATATTTTTTTTTCAGAACAGCAGTAAACTGGCTAGCTACCACTTTCTCTAGGATTTTTTGATAAAAATGGGAGTTTAGATATAGGTCTTTTTAATTAAGCACAATCTATTTTTTCATTAATGGATGAAGAACAGCATGTTTAAAATAAGAAGAAACACAACCCATCATCAGTGAAGAATTGATTATTGTTAACAAAGCCGGGCCTATTTGTGGTAAAACTTTTTTGAATGGTTTTAATTTCCCAGCAATATCCAATAGCTCATCTACACTAATAGGTTGGAAGGACTCTAAAACAGTGTCCAGATCTGGAGGACTAATATTAGACACACACAACTTGTCTGAATATTAGACCTAATAGCCGTTACCCTATCAACAAAAAAGGAAAGAAACATGGCAATCCTCAACCGATACACAAGACAACACTAACAAGTGGCAAAAGAATATTGTAAATTGTATCAAAAAAGATCTTTGGATTTCTCTTAGAAGATAAACTTAAAATAGCAAAATTAGTTGAAACATTCTTTACTAAAACATTAAAACTGAGACAAAAATCTTTTGAGTAAAGGCGGTGTACTTCCAACCTAGTAGACTTCCATGAAATGTACTTTATATACAGCTGAATATATGTAAAGATAGATACTAGTGCTCCTGTATGTATATTTAGACTGATTCATTTGAAAGGAAATGCTTTTCTTATCTGCATGCAGAAATGTTTGTGATGTCCATACAATAGAAACTTAATTCATTGTAGTCCATGTCTTGACTGATAGTTGGAAAAAGGAAAGTGTAAATAAAAAGAGGTCTGGGAGATGCATTGCGTTGAGGGTGGCCAATATGATGATTTAATAGAATTATTGGGTTAAATTACATCACTGAGTAAATGATTGGATTTCTACAGGATTTCTAAAACATTGAACAACTGATCAGCTTTATACCAGGAATAGAGAGATAAACAACTTGTGTAATAAATGTATGAATGATTTATTAACATATCAGATTGGATGTACGACTGAATTGAATTAATTTAATCTTATGAAATAAATTATTTTATAGATGTATATATTAGCAGTGTATAGTGCGTATATAGTGTAGAAGGTACGGTGATGTAGGACAATGTCCTAGCTAAGTCTCTATCTTATAGACTTTGGTATACAGTGGTGTATTTATATTTATATAAATATTTATCTCACATATACTGTATTATTGGGATTAATTGAAAACTATTTTAAATGCTATTTTTAAAATATTCTGATCTCTATATCTCTCTCACTCTTGCTCTCTTTCTATCCTTACATCCCTCCTTATACATTCTCTGTAAGTGTCATGGGGGTGAGTGTATTTCTGGAGCTCTCTGTACTGTTGTCTATGATGACCCAGGGATGCGTCCTCTGATTGCCTGTTTTGTAGTAGGATGGGCTTTTATATGCTGGAGGGTTAGCACTCACCTCTGATTACCTCACAGCCCTCATATCTCTGAGAGACCCTAGATGAGGCACTCCAAAAAAGTCAAGGTTGGCCAAAGAGTCACATGTAGAACCCATCCTGCATAATCATACAGCAAAACCATCAGTCTCAGCCCATAAAGAGATCCTCCACATCTATCACAATGAGGGCAAATGGGTCATTCAGAGCGCTCTTGCCTCCTCTAGCCACTATTTTCCTTCCATATTTGACACTTTTATTCACACAGATGCCTGTGTGTAGATGTTTAAAGATAATCTTCAAAAATTGCAGCTAATTCTGAAGTGCAGGAGCATTTCCTATCTTCAAAAATCAGCTCTAGTCGTGATGAATCATGTGATTATTAGGCAGAGCTGGGTTGAGAAACCTGTGCCTATTTTAGTGCTCCAGTAAAAGCACTTCTGGTGTACTTTTGCAGCTCGTAAATGTCGTCACGCTTCTACTTCCTTATGCAATGTATGTCCGCTCTGTCCTTCACAGATCGACAGTTAAAGGAATGGTTCACTTAAAAATTATATTTACACATTTTCCACTTATGTCACATGTACTTGATTGGCCAAGACTTGCCTGGAGTCCAGATTGAGCTGCAGGCTAATATTGCTAACACTCAAACTCAGTAGTCACCTAAATAAAATAACCCAGTAAAGATACACCAACAAGCCTACTCTCAGCCGACTCAAGCCAGTTTTATTTGTTTAGGACACAGTATCACTGCAAGCTGTACTCTTGAGAGAAATGGTTGGACCATTTCTGTGACTATTGAAAATTAGTGTTTGTTAGCAACATTAGCCTCATGACTGTAATTAACTAAAGAAGCATAAACTAAAGAACCAAATTGTCCAGAGATGTCGGACTACACCTAATGAAACTTTAAAAAAAGCTAAAGCACTTTTAAAAAGTCATAAGAAGAAATACAGATTTCCTTCATTCACATTTAAAGTGTCATTAAGTTTAGGAGTGTGGTCCGAGGACATACAGCTGAACATATTTACAGATACATACTTTGCTCTTGTATGTATGGTTTTATTAATTAAGGCAAATCATTAACCTTTGAGAGTCTTTTGGTCATTTTTTATATATTGTTGTTTTTATATATATTAAAAATATTTATCATCCCATAGTCTTTTTTTGCTAACATACAGTGTGGAAAATAAGTATTTGAACACCCTGCGAATTTGCAAGTTCTCCCACTTAGAAATCATGGAGGGGTCTGAAATTTTCATCTTAGGTGCATGTCCAC
>BRDA01046833.1:0-12658 GCA_036984385.1 Crenuchus spilurus
CCCTTTCTTTGCATTTTCTTCCAGCTCACTGCACAATAAATCCAACTCAGCTTGCTTATCTCTTCTGAGCCTCTTCTGTACTTCACTTCGCAGTTACCTGTAATCACTGGAAGACTTTGTTTTTGCTTCACGCTTCTTCTTAATCCACTCAAAGGTTTCACTGGTAATCCAGTTCTTGTGTTTGATGTGGTTCTTCTTAGCAGCTTCCAGCATGACATTCTTCATTTGCTGCCACATTTCATCTGGTGTGTGTCGTTCCTGGAGCCTTGCTAAGTCTTCAAATCTGTTTGCAATCTCCACTTGGTACTGCAGCTTGAACTGGTCCTGTCTGAGTTTTCCAAGGTCCAGTTGAATTGTCTTCCTCACTTGTTTCCTTTTAAACCTCATCTTCAATGTCAACATCACGAGATTGTGATCAGAATCACTATTGTTGTTGTTATTATTAAGATTGTTATTATTGTTGCTGTTAATGTTGTTAGTATTATTATTATTATTATTATTGTTAGTTGTTGTTGTTAATGCTATTAATGTTGTTAATAGTGTTATTGTTGCTGTTGTTGTTATTAAGGTTGTTATTATTGTTGTTAATGTTGTTAGTATTATTATCATTGTTGTTGTTTGTTGTTTTTGTTGTTGTTAATGCTATTAATGTAACTGTTATTAATGTTGTTGTTATTAGTGTTATTGTTGTTTTTATTATTATTCTCCATCCATCCATTATCTTCCGCTTAATCCTGATCAGGCCCGCAGTGAGTCCCCTACGTTTTCACCAGGCACAGAACAGGGCAGCACACTAACTTAAATATTTCTGAAACATATGGTATTTTAAGGCTCCAGGTCTGAATGTTTCTATTCAGTAGCATTTGAGTATTCAGCCTGTAGACAATCACTGCACTCTCTTCCCATCTGTATTAACTCAGTATAACCTCATGACTCAATTCAAAGTAAAGTCCAGTTAGAATTCATGTATTTATGTATCTCATTAAACATGGTGACCTTATACGACTCACAGGACCTCTCTAGGGGAGAAGTCTGTAACACTGTCTGTGTAAGGCTTCTCTTTCACAATAACTGTGTTCTTCAAGCAAAGTGCAATCGATTGTTCTCTCTCACTTCTGGAGTCATAAAGTCTCAAAATGAAACACTCGTCCCACTGAAGTCAGAGTCGTCCAGATGGCAACTCGAATTCGGAGACTTAAAAGAGGAGGAGAGAGAAAACGACAGAAACACCAAAGCCAGCCAAAGAGACTTTCCTCTGAAGCTTGCCTGGATGCCTTTCTCTCACTCTCTCTCTCTCTCTCTCTCTCTCTCTCTCTCTCTCTCTCTCACACACACACACACATACACACATTCTCTTTCTCTCTGTTTGCCTCTTTCACTATCTATCTATCTATCTATCTATCTATCTATCTATCTATCTATCTATCTATCTATCTATCTACCTACCTACCTACCTACCTACCTACCTACCTACCTACCTACCTACCTGGCTATGTATATCTCTCTTTCTCTCTCTGAATAATTTGATGGAATTGTTCATATTAGAGTGTTCTTTTGTGGTTACTCTTCCTGTCAAAAGAAAAAGAAAATGTCATTTTAGGGGTGGGGGGTAAGGGCTGAAGTTTAGCAGAAAGAGAAAGCTGGGCCTTGGTCAGCTTTGTGACATCTACCAAGTTTTTAAAGGATTAATGAGACCTGGAATTAGGCTGGACTGTTAATTTTACAGATCAATACAAAACTTGGCTTTGAAACGGTGTGGGACTATGTTGGGACTATGTTGGGACTAAGGTGGGACTGTGGTACAATGAGATTTGGGGGTTGTAACAAACTGTTCATTTTGTTGATTGATCAGCTGATGTTTTGAATGTTTAAAGCTCAAAACTCCCCCCCCCCACACACACACACACTCTTTCTCTCTCTCTCTCTCTCTGGCTGTGGGTTACAGAACTTTACGATTGCCTGTTCTGTAAAAGGAGCCATTTGGACGTGTTTGTGTCTGAAATGTGTTGTCATCAGCAGAGACGGTTGGAGAAAAAGTGAGTCAGTGTGGTGTGTGGTGTTCCACCAGCCTAGTAGCTGTAACAACATGGATGGCTATCAGCTGCTATATGTCACAAGCAAAACGCTGTTGTTGATGTGCTCTCATATCATAAAGCAAGAACTTTCATTTGAAAAAAACAGATCTTTGAGTCCCTTCTTCATGCAAAGCCATCCAGCACAGTTATTTATATCAAGCATCGTAGCTCAACATGCTTGGACAAGGTCCAGCTTCTTGGCAGCCTCATCAGTTAGCATGTCCCTGGTCATTCTCACTCACTGAGCACAAAAATCAGATCAGTATCTTTCAGTGTCATTGACTGGTAACCCTGGCTAACACATTTTCCTTTTAAACATGGAAACGTTATTGTCTGAATTTTTGAGTGTTCTGAAAATGTTCAAAATGTCAAGTTTCCTTAATGTTCTAACAATGTTTACAACAACATAGAACACCCACCACCCATATCTCTGGCCAATAGAGAATGCTAGGGCACTGCCCTCCATGGTGGACATTGTTTTTTTACTTTTATAATAGTAATAATAATAATAATAATAATAATAATAATAATAATTATTATTATTATTATTATTATTATTATTATTATCTACATATTTAAGTATGTATTTGCTAAACATGCACAATAACATGTAATGTATTAAATATATTGGGGGAAATTAACTTCCTGGTTCATCTCTCTCTCTTCTGAGGTGACAGAAATATCATCCAGACAGAGAAGCAGCTGCCAATCATTGACCTGCTGACACGAAATGTGCACATAGCAACATATTTTTAGACAATCAGCATCCTCAAATATGATGCCATTTATCCACCCTAGCAGTCAGTCACTGGTTTTAGGAACATCCAATATAATTAACATGTTGTACCTGTCTCTAGAAATGCCTAATATTTAGTCTTAATAGTGTTTTAGTTCAATCTACTCTATATGTTTCTGAACTGGACTCACAGAAAGGACACACTGTACTTTGTCTTCACACATTTGCATGCAAGTACTGATCATTTTCATTAACTATTAGTCTTTAATGTCAAGTAAATAGTTTGTGACTTTTCACAAAGCAGTGCTATCCTGCAGTTTGTGTTAAATAATAATGAGATGGTTGCATAAACTGACTGAATATGGCTCAAACAGCCCCACCTGTGAATGGTACACTGACTCTAACTGTCCAGCAACCAGTGAACTTTTGGAAAGTAGTGGATACTAAGATGATCTCATCTCCCAGTAGAATTTATAAAGCCTTCATTAGCTTTTGCATTCTGTTTATTTATTTAGTTATTCTGGGCTTTCAGGTGTTGACCAGAAAAGGATGTGTTCACCTTTTGTGTCTTGGTTTCTCTCAAGCTCGTGTGATGTTTTCTAGCCACTGTTTCTTTGGGTGTACTCACTGGACCTGTCTTTTTGTAAAGTTGCTTTGTGATAGTACCTGATGTAAAAATGCTACAGGACTAAATTTTATCTTTAAGTTAATATTTGGTATTCAACATTTATCCTAAATGACAACATGTAACCAGTGACTGCAAGCTGATGAATCTCTGATGAGGTGATTTTCCTCTTTTTTAAGTTAAGAGAAGTTTTAAGTAACATAACAAAAATAATGTAAAGAAAACATGTGTTTTCTCAGGTATTAGATCTCAGTGTCACTGCTGTAGTGAGCATCATTTCACTGATTTAAATCTAATTTCGAATGTGTTTACTAAGAACGTTTACTAAACACAACCACATCTTTCCACTCGCTCTCTGCATTCCTCTGGGCACTGAGGTATCATTATCCTTCCCACCTCCTCATCCTTCAGCACAGAGGTGGCACACGGTTCGCGACATGGAGCGCTTTTGCGGATGTGGTGAAAAGTGCAGTAAAAGTGATTTTATTCGTTTAGCATGTTTCCCTTCATTCTTGATCTCTTTCACCACAGATCATGACTTATGAGGTGAGAAGCTGGACTTGTAGACAGTTATGGCTTTTATGCACTGCTGACCTGTGTGTGTGTGTGTGTGTGTAGGACATTAAATGAGCTGTATTCTCTGCTGCCCCTCCAGTACACTGGACAGTCACTGAGTCAGTACCTGTCCTGTCCCCGGAGTGGAGTCCTGGACAGTTAGAGAATATACCTGTATCAGATTGTGTTGTAATGGATATATGAAAATGGTCATATGAAGGTTTTTTATGAAGCAGACTTTTACATTTATTATACTGTTTAAAAACAGTTCAGTTGTTAAAAGATACAAATCTTAACTCACCTGACATGACTAAGGCGCTGCCACTATGATCCGAATTATGCTTGCCATCAGCAGCCGGGGCTTCAAGAGAGCAGAATTGTCTGTGTTCTCTTTTAGGTTGGGAAAGATGGCGCACTCGCCCTAGCACTATAAACAAAGTCGACTGACTGGGGCGTCTGCTGGGCGATTAATCAGAACTGGGAATTTGCGCTCAATGTATTGCCAGCAGTTTGGAATAATAGGGGCTTGACGTCACTGGTATCAGAGGAGGTCTGTGCTCATCTGTCTACTCCCAAGAGAGTCAGGGACACTGCAAGTGATAGTGAAAGGGAGAGTTGGTAAAAGGGGTGGGTTAACTGGCCACTAAAATACATTAGGCAGAAAATCAGGGGTAAAATAAACATAAATAAATAAAATACACTGCGTGTGAGACAGAACAGATAACCTAGTGTATTATATTTAAAGTGAAAGTAAAAGTGCACAATCACTGACTAATGTGTTTGAACATGACCTCTGTTAGGAAAATTAGGACACACACACACTAGTAAACACACTAGTGTGGACAGCCTCTATCCATGGCAGTAGGTAGTTAGGTGTCTTGCACCTTCTGTGTCCTTCTAGTGGACCAAACTGGTCACCTTCCCTAACCCTATGTCTGTCCCTAAAATGTTAACTATTAAGAAAAGAAAGAAAACTTTCTCAGACCTTTTAAAGATTATACATTCAGTCTTCTGTCTTGGTTTGTTTATCCCATCCTCCCACTTTCTCTGTTGTTTAAGTTAAAGCTTGGTTTCTATAAAGTTTCTATAAGCCTCACTTTCACTGACCTAATGTTAAATCACCTGTTCTGTAGCACTGTCAATTTCCCTTTAACCCTTAACTCACTGGAATCAATAGATCCGTCTATTTCCTCCCACAAATTAATCCATTCCTGTTGATCTCTGTGACTGTTGATTGGCAGCAGATATATAAATGTGGATATTCTCCGACCAACTCAACCTCCCTTCAAAACCGTTCATCTGTGTACAGTGTAGGCTAGCTACAAAGCAAACACAGCTGCATAATCATCAACATGGCAACACTCTAGAATGTAGAACTTTGAGTTCAAGTATCCAATCAGAGGCCAAAGTTATATTTTTTGAAAAGGACACGTGCCCGAGGTGGTGGACACTGTGTCTGGGGAGCAGTTTTTCTCATGGACACTTCAGTCGTGACCTGCCTAGGTTCTTCAAAGGTTCTTTATTAAAGAAAATGGTTTTATATAGAGCCATTACAGTAACATTCAAAGAACGCTTTGTGGGTTCTTTCCATCGTAAAAGGGTTCTTCAGATTGATGAGGAAAGTGTTGATGGTTCTATATAGCCCCCAAATGATTCTGCTGTACTTACGATGTCAAGCTTGTAAAAATAGAGGAACCCGTTTTTGTGCTATATAGAACCATCTACTGCACATTTCTCATCCATCAGAAGAACCCTTTCATCATGCAAAGATCCATTTGAGTTCTTTGAGTGTTCATGGCTCTATAGAGAATCATTTTCTTTACCAAAGAACCTTTGAAGAACCATCTTTTTTGTGAGTGTGTGAGATCTTAATGAAGATATGGTGTAAGTGTGTTGAGAGAAGTGGTTTTTTTTAATGAATGACTGTACTGAGGGAAGAAACTTTGATTTTAGAAGTGGGGAGGACACAAGTGACTTGATTCAGAATGGGCTGGAGCATTGCAGTCTTGAACAAATAAAATAAATAAAATAATTATTAGTAAATATTAATACTTAAAAATAATTATAAATTATATTTAATTAATAATTACTAGTTACTATTAATACTATACTAATAATAACTATTAATCCTTATTAGTAATTATAAAATAATAACATTGATATTAATATTAATCATTAATACATTACTAAATATTAAAAAAAATTATTAAAAGCATGTAGCATTAAATGATCATCCAAATCTGTGTTTCACCTTGTTTGTCAACTTCAATCCAACTTATTGCCACTAATTTTATACTTATTTTTTTAATGTATGGTCAATATACCTCATTTACACAGAATTATAAATATAATTATATATGCATATCATATACACAGAATTATAAGATCCGTTACTGCTTTCTGATTGGCTGTTTGTGGTAAATTCTGAGTGCAAGAGCATAAAAAGATTACTGAGCGAATGACTGCGCATGCAGGCTCCACTAAACAGAAGAAAGAAAATCAGTGAACCCTGTGTGAATCGCGCTCTGGTGCTTAAAAGTGTGCTCTTGACTTTTCACAGTGAACCAGATGGAGTGACAGCGGGGATGGCCAATCACACGTTGAGAGCAGAGCCAATCAATGAGCTTGTCAACGCTCTATAGGGAAACAGGCTTCAGCTTGAGTGGCCTGTTTTCCGCTGGGTCCTAGTGCTCGAATAACTCCACTTAATACAGTGTAACATTGTTTTTGGATGGTAAAAACTGCAGGGGACCAAAACTACCTTTTGAAAAAGAGCAGGGGACATGTCCCCCCCAAAAAATAAAAAAATAAAAAATTAGCCTCCCGTGACTGTACTGTTTGGAAAGATGAGTTTCAGTATTTGTTAGTAACATTAGAAACACAGATCCAGAAGAAAAACTTGTACTCCACACACAACTGGACTGACCAACTACATCTGAAGTAAGTGGAAAACCGATTTGTTGTTGAATCATTTCTCTAAAAAGATGGTTGGAAAACATGCATTCTTAAAGGAAGAATGGAGGGGAAAAAAACAAGCAGAATGCTAATTGAGGAAATCTTTAAGCACTAAGTAACGGGAACAGACTGAACCATCGGAAACAGAAATCAAATGAAAGCGGTGAAGGAACAATTGATTTCCAGCACATTCTGTGGAAAAATGTGCTGAAACGCCTGGATGTCTTTACCCCCTCCCCCCTTTTCTCTTTCAGGTATATTTTTTTTCACATGCCTCACCTCAAATGCCTCACCTCCAGCATCCGGATTGATATACAGCGCATGTCGTGTGTGTGAGACACTGGAGAAAATCTTGTGATTCTTCCAGGTGGTCACGCCAGCAAATGAGCAGGAGAAAAGCTCGCAGTTCCAACATACACAGAATAAATTATAACTGCAGTTGAGAGGAGATTTTTTGACGGAACATTTGGAGTGGATCTGTGCTGAGTTGCACGGCAGTCGTGGCTCAGACTGATGGTTCAGAACAGTCTCTATCACTCTGTCTTTAAAACACACAGTCATATATTTCACTGATACCATTCATTAGTGACGTTATTAAAGGACCCTTATCATAAAATAAACACTTTTAAGAACTAAATATCAGTCATGCTTTACTATAAGGATCACTAATAACAACACTTACAACTGTCCATCCATCTTATCAGGGTCGCGATTAGTCACCTACCCCGTCACCGGGCGCAGGGCAGGGCATCATAGACTATCCTAGCCAAGCCCAGGACAGGGTGTCAATCTATTGCTAGATGCACACACACACACACACACACACACACACACACACACACACACACACACACACACACAAGGACAAGTACCCAGTTCACCTGACCTCCATGTTTTTGGACTGTGGGAGGAAACCGGAGACCCACGCAGACGCATGGAAGCTCCACCCAGACAGGGACTTGAACTCAAAACCTCAGCACTGAGAGGCAAGCATGCTAACCACCAAGCCACCACGCCGCATTAAGCATTACTTAAAAATCAAGCAAATACAGGTGTAAAGTTTTCACTTTCCCCAGATGTAGTCACTCAACCAGTACATGTTTGGAGTCCAGCTTTATTTTAGAACTTCTAGACCAGGGATGTCATACTGCAGTCCTGGAGCAGCAGTTTGGTGATTTCTCTGCTCTGATGCTACAATTAAACCTGCTGAGTTAAATCGGGTGTCTTCAATCAGAAAGATCTCCAAATTGGAATCCAGCCCTCCAGCACTGGAGTTTGACACCCCTGTTCTAAAGGCATTCACTTTAGAACTCACCTAAAGCAGCTTTTAAAACCACATCCGATCACAGACTAGTCACTGTGGTTTATCACTCAGTATGAATACAGGCCACTTTAAAGTGCAGATGACAAAACGACCAGCAGACAGTTTACAAATGCATAAGTACATAAATATAATGAGAGTTTAATGATCAGAGCTGTAGATGACTTCATAACAGAAAGATGTACGAAATGAACTTACAGTAAATTAATGTCACATTCAAATAGTCGAGGGCAAATCTTCCAGATTAAATTAAAAATTAAAATATATTATAAATAGATTATTATTATTATTATTATTATTATTATTATTACATTTGTATAGCGCCTTTCTAGATATACAAGGATGCTTTACAATTGACATTCCATTTACACACACTCAGGGGAGAAGCGGCAGCCAATCGCACACAGCGTACTCTCAACTGGAATTGACCATCCACCTGGAGGACTGCATCGAGCACTAGGGGGATGACCCAGGACAGAGTGCCAACCATATCTAGGCAAACATACACACACCAGGGTAATTTTAGAGTAGCCAATCCACCTGATCTCCATGTTTTTGGACTGTGGGAGGAAACCGGAGACCCTGCAGGAAACCCACGCAGACACAGGGAGAACATGGAAACTCCACGCAGATGGGGACTCTAACCCAAGACCTCAGCACTGAGAGGCGAATGTGCTAACTACTAACCTGACCCCACACTGTATATCTATGCATTTATAAACCTTGTTAAGTAAGATCTTTACTGTTAATTAGATGACTATATTTCATATTTTTTCACTGTTGCCAAAATACTTAACAAGGTTTATAAACACATAGATGTACAGTTTGGGGTGAGGTTTGGTGTCTACCTATGTACTTCATAATTTATTTATTTATTTTATTACCAATTTTCTCCCCAGTGTGTTTGCTAGCCAATCAACCCGCCCATTTGTGGACTCTCACTATCACTTGTAATGTCCCTGACTCTAGGCGGGTGCAGACTAGCACAGGCCTCCTCCGATGCATGTGAAGTCAAGCCAGCACCTCTTTTACAAGTTCTGCCAAATATTAGTCCAAACTTTTGAACTGTGTGGACTGAATGGTGAGTGAATGATATATTTTGAAGCTTACGATTGTTTATATTTAAACTTTTTAGTGGCTAGATTGAATTTAACTTATTCAATCAAGAAGTTAACTTGAATGCCTCGTACTTGGTTATGTAATAAATACATAAATAATAGCATTGCCGGCTGTACACAGTGAACCTTTTAGGTTGAGTTAAGAACACATTACCTTATGCAACTCTATACAAGTGCAATTTAGTTTCATGTGCATTTCGAGCAAAAAAAAAAAAACGCTTAAAAGTTGCACCATTAAAGGTAGGCTCAGTGATGTTGAAGGCCAGCGATGTGGTTCTCCTGACGTTCTGTTGGGTGTGGTTGGACTGTGTTGGACGTCAGGATCACGGCTGTGTTCAGGGATACTCTACAGAGCAGGAAGTGAGATCATAGCTTGTTCACTCTGGGGAGGGGGAGCAGCGAGAGATTGACATCTTGATCTCGCCTTCAAAACATTCCTTTGTTGGCCCGAGTGGACTGTGTGGCTCTGGAATAGTTTCAGCATTATGACATTCAGAGCTGGCTTTTCCCAGGCCTGCTGTAACTTCACGCTGAAGCACATCAGCTTGTGAAACACATAAACACCATCCTGGCTAAACGCTTTTGCTTTTCATAATTCTGTTGTTCATTACCAAAGAACAGCTTGTGTTCCTTTTGCAGTATTTATGCGAGGAATAATTTTGTTATTTTTATGTACAATTTGCACATTTAAGTTCACACATGCATGTGGTTAGCAAAGATGTAGTCATATCAGCAACACCGTCTGTCCAAAAGTATCCAGACACCCCTACTAATGAGTGAGATCAGCTACATTAAGTGTCACGGTGCTCAATCACACTCTAAAGAAAAGCTCTGAGCAATAGAATGGTATGCTCTGGATTAACCACACAGGTTCATTATGCCCAGTGCCCACCCAGGCTAAGTTCACCATGCCCAGTTCCAAGTATAAGCCAGAGGAATATAAAGTCCTGGATGCGGAGCAGTGGTACTGTGTTCTCTGGAGTGATGGAGCTCCATCCAATACTTTTGGGATGAGTTGGAGTGGAGTTTGTGATCCAGAGCTAGTCATCCAACATCAGTTCCTGACCTCCCTGTTGCTCTCATCGCTGAACGTAATCAAATCCTCACAACAGAGTTTAAACATCTAGTGTAAAGTTTGCCAAGAAGAGTAAAGGAGCCAGAAGGCTGTTACAGCAGCAAAGGAGGAAAATGTTCTATATTAATTTTCTTACTTATGAATACTCTCAACTTTGCAGCAGTAATTGAAATCTTTTTTTGCAGGCAGTTCAATAAGATCTCAGACTTGAGTGATTACAGACTTGAGTGAGTATAAAATATTTCATCTTAGTTTGCCCTAGTTACTGTTTAAAACACATTGGAAAGTAAGAGTACTTCTGAGATCTAAGAACATGCAAAGCAAAAGTAAAGATTTTATATTTTGCACTGTATATGCACCAAATCAAAGGCCTCGAACACCTTCGGTCAAATGGGAAGAGGTAAGGGGGAGCCAGGTGAGGTGCTACAAGCTATAATCCAAAGGACTGGATTGTGCTGGTTCAGTCCAGATGTGTGTGCCACAAAGAGAGGCTTGGGGAAGTTGATCATGTTAGTTCTTTTATATTTAATAAAAGTGTTCGGCTTGGTTAAATGTCAAATATTTCTGCTCCACAAGGGATGCTACATTTGGTGTCAGAAGTGGGATCTTGGCCCCTATCTAAGTAACAGTGTTTGTCTTCCAAACAATAAGAAAGGGGCATAGGAGTCATTCACTGCACAACTGGATGTGGTTGCACAGTTTCATGGTTGAACAACCCAAGAAGCTCAACACACCTCTGCCTGGTGCAGAAAGCAGATGTGCCTTGGGTGTTGGCCAGGTCACTGCCACGTGAGCAGCAGGGCATTGTAGTGGCCGTGACCACAGCTCTCAAGCAGAGGTTTTGTAAGTTGCCAACTGCTACAGAAGCCAGATGGCTCATGGCACAGAATTTGGCTGGTGAATGAATTGGCATGTTAGCATCGAAGCTGGCAATTGTGGTCAGCCAGGCCTAGTCAACATTCAAGAAGGATGTTGATATAGTTCCTCAATGATTGGATGCCAAACAAACTGAAATGACACTTTTCACTGTGTCACTGGAAAACGTCAAAACATTGCAGATTGAGCAGAGTCTTCAGTAGTGAATCTTCACATTTCTTTTGAGTTTTATATGTAAAACTAATGATGGTAAAACGGTGGTACATCTGAAAAAGAATGGTTTTCTTTGGGGACTTTTAGGGTAACTTTTAGAGGCATCAAACTCTTCAGATGACCATTACCACCACAAAGAACAATTCTGAGCAACTCTCTCTCTCTCTCTCTCTCTCCCTCTCTCTCTCTCTAATTGTGTAATGGGCTTTCCTCAGGCCCAATGCTGGGCCCGTTCCCCAGGGTCCCTTTAGCCACTCCTCTCACTCGCTCTTTTTTCTGCCTCTCATCCATCATGGCTGATTTCCTCTTTTCTGTTCTCTGTCTTTCTCTCATCACCTCAATCTCTCTCCCACCTGTCTCTTTCTTTCATTTTCCCTCTCACATTCATTCTCACCCTCCCTCTCTCCTTCGTTCATTCTTTCCATCCAACTCTCACGTTCTGTCGTTCTGACCTCTTTTCATTCCCAGCATTTCCTGCCTCCAACGCTCAGATCTATTTTCATTCTTAGTTGAGTTTTATTAACGCTTTCAGCTCGTTCTTTTATTCTTTCTTTTTTCTCTGCTAGTGCATCTCTGTCTCTCTCACCTTTGCCACCTGTGACTGTTCTTCTTCTTCCTCTCTACTGTCTCATCTCTTTATCTCTTTCACTCTGTTACTTCCCTTTTTTTCTGAAATTCTTTCTCCTTTCAGCTTCCATTTAAGGTACTTTTTTATTTTTACTCCTTTCGTTTCATTCTTCTTCTTCTTCTCTCAGTCCAGTCTCAGTTTTTCTTTATTCTCTTTCTGTCTCTTTTCTCTACTTCTAACCTTTCTCTGTCTCTCCTGACCTTTCTCTTCTTCCCTGTCTTTCTCTCTCTTGCGTCCATCTTTTCCACTTTCCCGCCTCCCTTTCTCTTTCTCCTCCACCATTCTTCTTCCTTCTCTCTCTCTCTCTCTCTCTCTCTCTCTCTCTCTCTCTCTCTCTCACCCTCTGATTCTGTCACCTCTCCCCACCATTCTTTTTTTCCTCCACTGTGTTTCTGTCCCTATGTTTCTATCTTTCCCCTCCTTCTCCCATCTGACCCCCGCTCCTCTTCTCTCTCTCTCTCTCTCTCTCTCTCTCTCTCTC
>BRDA01046834.1:1573-32892 GCA_036984385.1 Crenuchus spilurus
CTTACATTAGTGACTTTATTTAGTTGAAAAAGTACTATCAGATTAAAATACTGGTCGTGGACATGTATGACGGGATGGTTGAAGTCGAGAGGGGGTGAATGACCAAAATGTGACTTCGAAGACAACACATACCCAGTTAATGATGTTTAATAATTTGTAGACTATCATGAAAAAGTTGATTTATTTCAGTGATTACATTCAAAAAGTGAAACTTTTATATTATATTCATTCATTACACACAGACTGATACACCTCAAATGTTTTTTTTTTTTTTTTATTTTGATTATTCTAACTCACTACCATTCTCACTACCATCTACACTGTGTTTTGTTTTGTAAAACCACTCCTTGCTGCTCTAATGCTGTGAACAACAGGTTCAAGGTTCCGTTTGGCCAATACCGTGCTAACAGTTAAATATAGCAGGTCAAGAAAGATTTATAAAAACAAGTATTCATTTTAAGTTAAGTCAAGAAAGATTGTATTTTATTTTTTATAAAAACAAATATATTTAAGTTTATTCAAGCGAACCCGTCTTTTTTATATATAAAACATATTTTTTTCGGGAAATAGTTTTTAAGTTCAGCTTTAAATGTCAGGAGATACATTGTTGCTGTTAAAAATGCATTTCCAATAAAGTGAGTATTGGCAAAGGTTGTCATTTTATGTAGAGGTGGCAGGGGGTGTTGTCTGCAGCTGCTGAATGTAACTAATAAAGTAACTTGTAATCTAACTTAGTTATTTTTAAAATCATGTAATCAATAAAGTAACTAAGTTACTTTTTAAAGGAGTAATCAGTTATCAGATTACTTTTTCAATGTAAATATGCCATCACTGGCCTTTAACATGTCAATACAAAAAGTCCACTATATTATCTCACACTATATGTCCAAATGTTCGTGGACACCCTTTTCTAATCAAATTCACCTGAGACACATACATATAGCGTGGCTAGTTTCTGTAGAGAAGTATTGCTAAAAGAACTCTCTTGAGCAAATAAACATGGACATATTGGCACCATGCCTAATGCAATGTGGTATGAAGTGTATAAAGACCCCCAGCATTGAGCTATAGAGCAGTGGAACTGTGTGCTCTGGAATAATGGTGCTCCCATCCAATACTTTTAGGAGGAGTTGGGGATGAGGTGGGGTGGTGATCATCCAACATCATGACCTCTTGTCACTGAATGCAAACAAATCCCTTTTGTTCAATACTGCACATTCCTTCAATTACAAAAAGAGTTCATTGTTATATTTAGTTGGGAATGCAGCTACTACAGCTTTGTAAATGTTGAGATGTGATATTTTGGACTGCCCCCTTTTATTGGTCAGTTTATGGGAAATACCTCCTTTGGGACCTTGTCTGAAAATAGTTATAATTTGAATCCTGCAGCAGACGCTATGATTTTGACCATCATTTCCTCAATAAAGCTCCACAAACTCTTACAAGGATCATAGCCTCAGAGAGGGACACAAGGCCTGTATTCATTCTGCTTCCTGTTTTGCCTCTGTGTAAACGCTGGGCACACTAAACCCTGCAATAGCAAATAATATTAAACCTGGGACTGGAATAAATTACAGCACCTGAGTTTACAGTGGAGATAAACCAGCCACACCACACCTCAGTAAACATCAATAGCTTCACCTCCAACCTTTTGGGAGATGCTTCCATAAACAGTGTAAAGGTGTAAACTCAGGTGAAAAAAGAAAAGGCTAACATAGTAACAGAGTGTGTGATGTGATGACATAAGAAAAAGAACACATCTCTCATTACATCACCTCAAAGGAAGCCTGCACAAAACAACACAAAGCTAGAGCTTTTCTCAGCACAAAGCTCGTCATTGTCTCAGATGATTGGTCTGGGTGTGTAATTTTGAGATGGACAGCTCAGTTCGAGCAACTCTAACTGCAGTTAACCCTTGAAAGTCTATACTTATCACTGCAGTTTGCTATACTGTGAGTGGTAAATGATATAAAATTAGATAATGCATATTTAATCACAGCATAGTGTAATGAATCATATTTCACTTCAGTGTTGCAGCAACAGGTTTAACTACTTTTAGTTTGTTTCAGTTCTAGAAATGATAAAAACATGACAAAATTATAGAACATGTTTTTTCTTTCTTTCTGCAAAACCACTTTAACCCTTATTGGTCTACATGTATATTCTGAATAATGTGAACAGATTTCTGAAATGAAAACTAGGGACATTTCCAGTTTGCTGGTCAATGTATCATTAAAACAACCATTTTTAAAATCTAGTATTATGATAACTAAGTACTATGATTATTGTGAGATTTGATGCTTTACATGATACTTTGCCTCACAACAAAGTTAAATGTGTCTCAAAAAGTAGTGGCTTTGGTAGAGATGAGGAAGGGATACATTTACAACAAAATATTTAGTTGTTGCATAAGCTCATAATTCATTTTCATATCAAATATTCTGAAATAAAAGCCATGTGGGTACATAAAAATGAACTGTGGACCCAAATAGCCAAACCCTAAACACACTTATAGCTCCAGTTCTGGAAAGACAGAAATCACTGCTATCAACATATATTTTATATATGAATGCCTGAAAAGATGACAAAGTTTAAAACATGCAGTTTTTCAATTAAACTAGATTGTACGTCTTCAAATCAGGTAACAGGCTTATGACCTGGTAGTGTCCCACCCCTGCGTTTGATCCTTGGGTTACTTAGTGATGTTGTGGACTCACTTGACACTTGCTAACTTCATACAGCAGTGTTCTGTAAAACTAGGTGAGCATGTGGTAGAAGTGGCTACTACAGCAGCCAGCCATCTCTGTTGGTCAAATCAAGCACAATGCAATACATCTGGCTGTCTGGTTTGCTGCCTTTCTTGGGAGTTTCCAGTGCATATTTTAATTCACAGGTACAAACAGGGACATTTTTTGGGACAGCTCTAGTCAGGGGCAAACCACCAGAAATGGGAATGATCTGCAAAATTCATTCATTATCCCACCTGCTTAACCCTTATCAGGGTCGCGGTTAGTCCCCTACCCCCTCACTGGGCGCAGGGCAGGGCATTACAGTATTCAACTAAGCCCAGGACAGGGCGCCAGTCCATCGCTGGGTGAACACACACGCACACATACATACACATACATGGACATTTTTAGAGTAGCCAATTCACCTGACCTCCATGTTTTTGGACTGTGGGAGGAAACCGGAGACCCCGGAGGAAACCCAAGCAGACACGGAGAGAACATGGAAACTCCGCACAGATGTGGACTCGAACCCAAGACTTCAGCACTGAGAGGCGAACGTGCTAACCACCAAGCCACCGTGCCGCCCGATCTGCAAAATAATCTGTGTAATTGTTTCTCAAATAGCTCACTGAAAAAAAGCTTAGATTTTTATTCAAAACTACTAATTTTGTATTTTTTGCATTTGACAAACGATACAACTGTGCAAAGAGTAATACTGTAATACTGTACTGTACTATATTGAAGAAGTAATAGTAATGCTATTGTTCAAACAATGGCAATGTTTGTCATATGAAAGTCATGATGAATAAATGTAAATGCGGTATGGAATAAACATTCTAAATCCACACTGTTAACCACATTCCTCAACATGTTTCATTGAGCTATCTACAAAGGAATTTCACAACATAAGTAGAGGCTTTCAAGACTATAGACAAAGAAGGTTTACATTGTTGGTGAAAATTTAATTTGCATTTATTTTTACTCAAATGAATTTTTACGACATCTGTGCTTGATGTTTGTATTCATTTTGCACTGTAGGTACAAGACTAATGTTGCTAACAAGTAATGGAAGCTCACACCTGACTAATTAGCATTTAATGCTTTGCTTCTGTGGTTCCTGACATTGTGCAGCATGAACAAAGGTGACAAAAGTCAGGATTTGAGGCGGCTGCTGCTATGGTTTTATTGATGTGACATGTTTGTAGATTTTTATACATAACAGAAATAGAAATCACATCACATCATAATTTGAAATTACTTAAGAACCCAACATGGTTTGAAGCAAGTGTATAGCATAATGTAGGCAGGTCATTACTATATTCCCAGGCTCTTATGTTTCCCAGTTTAATATTCTGTTAACATACATTAATCCTATTGGTCAAGTCACTGTTATTGGAACAGTGCCCCAAGCAATGGCTATCATTTGATTTAATTTTGAAGGTCTCTAGAAACATCTGTGATGTTCCAGGTCAAATCTGACCCAGCAGAGAATATTAAGGAGTCTGGGTGGTTGGGGTTCGTGTCTGGGTAAGATATGTCATATTAATAGCCCTTGTCACATTAAACTAATACAGAGCTGAGGGACATCTTTTCATATTCCCTTTATGTGCTGTTTGGAGGTGGGGAACATAAAACACAGGGAGCATAGGACCCTGGGAGATCACATATGTAAAACAGGGGAGCATTGAACCCTGGGAATATAAGACTGTATGTCATGTTCCTTTTTCCCAGGTTCTTATTTTCAAAATAACATTCTAATTTTCACTTAAAAATCAATAAAACATGTAATCGACATGTATTCCAGGGGGTGTGCAAATTTTTGCACTTCTGTAGATACACTGCCAATTTAGGCATGCAAATAGCATGCATGATAGACAGACGGATGGACAGACGGACAGACAGATAGATGGATAGATTATAAACAGACAGAAAGACATAGATAGATACAGTAGATAGATCAGAACAGAGAAAACTCTGTTCATCCCAAAGGAAGTTGTGTTACACTAGCAAGACATGAGTTTAACATAGACTTATATATATATATATATATATATATATATATATATATATATATATATATATATATATATATACTGTATATATTATGCAGAAATACGTACAGATAAAAGTTAGAATAGAATAAAAGTAGAATGTAAAAGCTCTATACAGAATAGAATGTAATTAGCTAATTAGTATGTAAAAGCTCCCATTTCTTGTTAGCTGGATTAGCTCCAGCAAATTTCTGTTGGCTAATCAAATATGTGTGAAGCAAGAGGAAAAACTGTCTAATTTTATTTTGTTTTTATATAATATGTTTCTAATATGTGCCTTAAAATGTTATCTATATCAGTAGTGCATAGGAAGCATTGCTTTTTAAAGGTTTCTCTGCATTAACAATAGTACAGGTAAACAAAATAAGTGGTTGTCATGGAGCTTTTGTTGTAGGAACATTGGAGAAATCTGTGGAAGGAGAAGGACTCTTCAACATTCAGGATGCATGCACAATGGCTGCTCATCCTTTCCTTCCTCTGCCTACTTCCCTATGAGAGTGACAGAAGCAAAATGAAAACATGTGGAGGATCAATCAAGGCAGAGGATAATGACTAGGAGACAGATGGAGCGACTGAATGGAATAGTGAGCATGGTTGTCTGTAACTTTCTCTTGCAGCTGTTAAGTGGGTGTAATGGCAGCAGGGCAGGACGGAGGGGGGGTAGAGGGAGGCCTGTCTGTGGGGGGAACGACTCTCTGTGCCAGCGTTCAGGCTGGATGCTGGAGAGGAGGTGACGTGTACAGACTGAGATACTGCTGCACATTTTGTTCTGGCAAAGCAGACTCACCACAAATGGCTGATGAAACAGCATGAGCAGAAAAGAAATGGTTCAGAGGACGGCTAAAAACAAGCAGAAGTATGGCGCTTATGTTAATACTGTGCTATACTTGGAGGTGATGTTTACAAATGGGCAATATTATATTTTGTAATGTGAAAATCTACAACATGGCAAAAGGCAATTCTAATGTAGCATCTTTTAGTTCAGATTAAAACAGAATTAGATTTAAACTTAGTTCAGAAGCTTACTAATGACTAAGAAGTTTTAAATTTAATCCTTTTCCCTTTACTGGGGAATTTCTTTCCTCCTTTTTCTTTCTGCCCTCAAAAGAAAGGGTATTTAGTAGATTAAATTGCTTTAAGAGGTTGATGATTAGAATATAAAGGAGTAAAATGTGATATCCCATTAATGTCCTTATATTGCCACATCAGCAGTTTTGCCTCAAAGGCTCAATCTGCATTTAATTACTGGTCCAGCAGGTCTGTCCACTCCGTGACATTTAAAGGAGAATACTTTTATTAGAACTGGCTACAGTGTTTTATAGATAACTCATTATAGTAATATATAAAATATATACAGTGGTGCTTGAAGGTTTGTGAACCCCTTAGAATTTCCTGACTCATAAATATGTCGTATTGGATAATTTTCCTCATAAATAAATGTTCAAGTATAATATTTTTATCTCATTTGTTTAACTGGGTTCTCTTTATCTGCTTTTAGGACTTGTGTGACAATCTGCCAGTATTTTAGATCATATTTATGCAGGAAAATAGAAAATTCTACAAAGTTCACAAACTTTCAAGCACCAATGTATGAGATATAACTTTTAGCTTACTGGAAAACAATGCAACTATACAAATTAATCTTACTACATGGTTTTTGGTTTAGATCACACAAAAAACATTTGTACAGTACATTTACTGTTATAGACTTCAAAATACATAATTCTATATGAAACACCTTCAGAACATCTCTTTTCTCATGAAACGATAAATGTGAATTTGCTAGTGCATCTTCAAAACTTTGCATATCATGAAATTTCCACTACAAATAAAATGACATTTTAACACTTTTATTTTCTCAAACATGAAATTAAATATTCTAATAATTTGATTCTGGATTTGTGATTTCCAAATTAAATAAAAAATTGAAAGGCATTTTATAATATAAAGAAAGTTGTTGAAAGGAATTTGCCTAGAGTTAAAGAGAAAAACTGCAGGGGTGTATTGACCTGTGTACTTTGTAAAGGACACCATTGAGTTATCTTTCTGATAGGCTTGTGTGATTGCGCTTGCCTCTACCTGTATGGCATGCTAACGTACACATTGCATTCGCTGTGCTATGCACACTTTAGAAAGGAAACTGGAATGTTTCTTTGTTGTTTGACTTATCAGTTTGGTCCTTTGCCCCAGAGCATTCAAAGAAAAATATCAGGAAAATCCAAAGCCTTTATGGAAATCCTGAAAGTTATCTTCATTTGCAACATGCTACACCCTCAATGTGGAGCACATGCTAGGTTCTTATGTTGCTAGCATTATTTTCATGAACTAAACTTTTCTTTCTATTGTGGTTTTGTAACCTGATGTTGAGGCCTAATTCTGATCTTGTGATAGCAGTAACTCTGAGGGTTACCCGTTAAACAGAGAAAGCCCTGTTCTAGCATGTCTGCAGGTGCCAGGCTCTCAGCCTTTAGATGGAGGGCTGATTATAGTGGAGTAGAGGGCAGTCTAAACAAGACTCTGTTGACTCTCTGGATAGCTGGAATACACTATCTGATCACATCCATCTGAATGCCATATATTAACAAACCCTGGCTAGACTAGGCTGTGCTCAAACTGGGGAAGAATTCACATGCTTAAAGAATATACTTCATACATCTGACAGCTACTGGTACAGTCATTTAAATGTTAAGTGATGCGACATCCTCCGTGCATTTTCTCTGTACAGAAGTGATACAGTGCTCTAAATCAATTACCAATACCCACATGACCAACATTTTTGTGCTTTGGCATTTGTGCTCTTTTTTCTCCACAGGATCCAGAAAGAGGGCTTGAACATATTTAATGAAGAAAGAGAGCTGAATGAGTTTATGTCTGTCCTTATCAGTGCAGGCACAGTATGTCCTTTGATTATACCAAATGATCTCATTCTGCCAAGGTACACAGCATATGAGTGGAATTTTTTCATTTGGCTACACACTGCAGCCTGCTGGTCAGATGGGGACAGCCAGGCATTAGGAGTCTGTTCACTGATATTACTGATCATTTAATCTTTTCTTTGCTTCATAATTCTATACAGTTACCCATGATGTCCTTCCAAGGTATTTTATTGCTATTTATTGACACTTTCAATAAGAAGAATCATGAAAACATTTTAATGCATACTTGATTGTTCATGTTTTAAAAGGCTCATATACTACTTATGACTCCATACCTAATGGCAATGGTCAAGTCTTGGGCACCCCAAACCCTTCAAGCTTCTAATACGGCAAAGCACTTCTGCATATGCTCATTATAATACGTCTACCAAATGCCATAAACGTAAACATACTTTTCTTTGCAATGTATTTTTTTATTTGACAAATCTATGATCTTTGTGATCTTATGTACTAAAAACAGAATAACTTTTATTTTGGCCATTTCCCTGCCTCACTTTATCCCTTAAAATTAAACTGTCTTTTTATTTTACTGTCCCTTTTAGATGAATATATGTAAATGACCTCAATTCTGATTGGCTGTGACTCAAATTCAAAAAGCATTCCATGCTGAAACACATATAAAGTCACACTCTTATAACCTAAGCATGAATGGGTAGGGCTAAATGATATAGGCTGAATATGTGGATATATGTTAATGAGCTGGGGGATTTTTTGTGACATCACAAAAGCAATTTAAAACATGTCATTTTTGCAGCGTAATTTTTTTTGCTGTGTATTTACTATATATGCACAAAGAAAACATGAAGAGCAATTCAACAAAAAAAAATCACCCATTTGTGCATACTTATTGACTGCTGTTCTGGAAAGCTACTCTATCACAGGTTGTCAATCAGAAGACATTTACCATTCATTGTTATAGAAATATAGCATAATAATAATAATAATAATTGTACAGAATTAATACAGACACCTTCCAGCTAATCAGAAAAGAGTGTCTCAGCTTCTCATGTTGTGGACACTTTTAGTTCTGAAAGTAAACAAAAAATGACATCAACATTTCTCCAATCTTAAAGGCTACTTGAGAACAATTTATTTGGCGTTGTCAGATATATTACACATAAATTGATAAATGATCATTCTAAAGCGTAATGAGGTGTTATAATTATTCTGTCAGATAAGCAAGGAGTTATTCTTCTTACCAAGATGATGGAAAAAGGCTACAGAGCAGCTGCTGGTTCATTTTATGTATGTATGTGTTAGCAGTGTGCTTATCTTGTGGGCTCTGTTTGCTGAAAACCTTGAAAGCAAACAGAGCTTTATTTGAGGCAATCTGGCTCTTTTTTTGATATGGCCGTCTCTCTGCTGACCGTGGCCTTCGGATAACAATTTGTCTGAGAAGACCAGCATCATCAAAGCTTACCTGAATTATCATAATGTAAACAAGACAGGGTGGCATTTCTCTTGCAGCAGCTGAAACTGCACCAAATCTATTCCATGGATCAACCAGAAAGAAATCAACAGAAATCAACAGTATCTAAGAGGCTGAGGTCATTGTTCAGAAGACACATTGATGCAATAACAAATGAGGCATTTTTGTTGAAGAATCATTAAAGGACTATCATGAAGAATTCAGTGAAAGTGTTGAATGGCCTTGTCTGTGTGGAGTTTGTGCTGTACACGGTGTGCCTCTGTGCCCCTCAGTGGCTGGTACAGCCTGGGGGTGCTTGTGAAGGCCTTTTTGCTATGTGTTACACTTACAAAGGCCTGCACAGTTGCACCACATTTCCCGTCTGGATGGGTGAGCATTCCTTACATTTTATCTTACTGTTCAAAAGATCTACAGACATCATAGACAAAAAATAATTGTATTTCTAATATTGTTAAATGATATATCATATATATTGGTATACTGATATTGATGTCACACAATGATTTTTAATTTTTGCTGTTTTGGAAATGACAAACACTTGACTTAAATGTGTTATTTTGAGAGCTCAAATACAGAAACACAAAATTAATGCTATTTTTTGATTGAGTGAATGATTCACTCAAAAATGATATTTACACAATTTTTCACTTACCTCAGATTTATTCAATATGCCTAAATTTGTTTTGAAGCCCACATTTTTGCTTCTTTACTTTAGAACTGGAGCTGCATTGCTAACACACTAATCCATTCAAACTCCATGAAAGTCATCTGACAAACTTGATATTGTGGTTTATGGCACAGTATGACTTACTGTCAAATATTAAACTGCTATAGGAAGAGCTTGAGTCTTCTACCATTGCTGGTGCTGTCTGAAATAGCTGACAATGGTAACAATAAAATGTATTCATTTGTATAGCTCATAATAATGCACACTCTGTCCTAGGAGTTTGTGAAACCTTATGTAAACCTGGATGCTGTTTGAGCAGCTGAAACTTTTGGTTCTGTATTTTAATGGAAATGACTGGGCATCAAAGGTGGCTATTGAGTTGAAGTGTTTGTTAACTTCACAGCTCCAGGGCTAATAAAGAAGTAAAATCTGAAGACATTTCTTGACTGTTCAGCTACAACTGGACTATGTGAAAAATGTTTCTTCAATACAAGCTTAGATATCATTACATAGTTGCCATGATAAGTTGCATTCCCAAATGCTGTATATCCATTTGTAACAATTTAGAAAATTACCACTGACATATATTACAAAAGCATGTTTATGTCTCAAATGAAGGTGACATTAATCATATATCTTTGATATAGCTTGTATATGTAAAGAAAATCCCAACCTAAATAAAACAACAGTGTGAAGAGTAAAGAAAACTTAAATAAATGACTAAAAGTATATTATTAGTATATTATTAAAGTATTATACAAATAGTATTTATACCCTTTATTTGTAAAATGTGATATTTAAAGTTACTGCTATTACATTACAGGGATGTTTAAATATGTGACCCTGCCAGGGAAAATCAGGTCAAAGTCATTTTTTTTTTCAAAATTTGTTTTTTTCAAAACAACTTTTTTGTGAATTTAAGTTTTGTTTTTGATCAAAATACATAGTCCGATAGATATCTGAGATTGTTATCTTTCATTTACAGCAATAATACTGAGTGACTAAGTTTTGTCGCTAATGTGAGTGACACAATATTGACACGATATCTCAATAAGTTGCCCAGTGACTTTGGCCTGGTTTGCTCTGGCGGGGTCACATATAGTCTATGGAAAAGCCATACACAAGGTGCTGAAATATCTTTTGGATCATGTGAAATAGTTACAACAAAGGACTACTCATTTCACTTCTAGGCTCTTACAGTCTGACTTGGATGTTCCTGTCATGCTCCTCCATTCTTTCCTTAGCCACGCTCATTGCCATCAGTCCAACATTTACCAAAGGAAAGCGAGCCATTGTAGCCCTTCTTTTAAACACCTCCTCAGGTAAGAACCATTCACACTGTTGCCAAATATTGAAACTGTGCACAGGATGGACTTGATTCAAACAGTTAACGGTGATGTTGCATGGCTGATTTCCAACTACATCTGGCAACATGTGATTAATAATATATCAAAATAACCCTTACAGATGGTATTATGAGATGTCCATAATCATGAATAATATAGGTTTGTCCTTGGGCATGTCCTTTGTGATCAGAAGTAATGATGTATGGGTGTGTACTGACTGACATTTCCATGTTTCTATTTTAACAGTTGCATTTTGCGTGAGTGCCCTCATTGCCTTCATGGTGTCCATTGAGGAGCACTGGCCTGAGATGGTCAAGTTCCTTGGCTGGGCTTTTTATGTCTGCTGTGCTGCTCCCCTCTATGCGTCTGTGGTTTCTGTGGCTCTAGGACTAATGGAAGGCTCCTCCAGTGTGGAGCCAGTAATCCCACATGACTTTCAAGGTCTGCCGCCCATATTGCCTTAATCCACCAACAAATGACCCCTGGCTTAAATCTACAGTCTTAAAGGAAGGATTGGTTAGTAAAAGGCAATAGTTGTAAACCATAACAATTCAAGATGCACTTTTATGCATAAACGTTTCCTCTCAGCGATGAAAACCTTGTGACGTGTTGTTTATGTATCATGTATCTTTATTTATGTTATCAGTACAGAAATCTTTTTAGCTAAGCATGTATAATACATTTATTTCACTGCTGGAATTAACATTTTGATGCAGAAAAGGCTCAAACTATGTCCAGGGAACTGATCCTCGCTGTTTTTATGTTTGTTTGTTTTTTGCTGTATGAATAGGTAATTTATATTTTTGTGTGGTTTAGTGGTGGCTCATCTATTTAATAGTTAAGCAACCAATCTAAATTCCCTCCAAACACAATTCTCAAAGTGTGTCTCCATCTTAATACACAAACTTGCCCATCAGCCAGCACTGGTGTCGTCCATTAAACAATTAGCACATTTATATTTTCACAAATTGTTTTACTCATCCAGTAACAGAAAGTAATACTTTGTGGTCTTATGCAATACTGTTAATTATGAGTGTTTATTCTTCCCTATAGTGAAGTGCAATATTGCCCCCCTCTGGAAAACTGAGAGCAATTGAATTTCAACACTCATCTGCAAAAGTTTGGATACTCTTGGTCAAATAACATATTTTGTTGATTTTTTTTTCCAAATGTAAATATGGCATGTAAGTTGTTGGAAAATAATAAAACATACAATATAACAAACAAGTTCTTCACAGGGCCCATTTTCCCCCAGTGTATTACATTCAGCACATAAACAGCAATTATGCATAAAAACATGCATAAGTTTATCTGTATTAAAGGAGACATATTATAGCCTTTTTAGTAGTTAAGATTTAGTTATGAAGGTGCCTGGGTCAAAATGAAATCTGTCCGTCACATTTTATGGTCAAAAGACCTCAGGGGATAGTACTCAAATAAGCCTGTTTACTGTCTATTATAGTCCTAAGAAACAGTAGGTTTAAGTAGGTGGGTTAAGGAGGCAGGAGGCCCTGCTAATCACCCCTCTTGGCTTAGTTAGCTTCTTATTCACATATTTCCATTCCAATTCAAATGGTGCAGCAGTCAGCGTCAAAACAATAAAATGCACTTCCACTTCCCGAAGCTGGGGTTTCACTTGAAGATAAAGCTCAAGTTCAAGTTTTTGCAACATTAGTTGGATGTTGCCATTAAAATTATATCCATAATTCATAATCCACCCTCCTGTTTTCTGTTGCTATACCATTTTCAATTATTCTCTTTATGGAGCTATATGTAAATATAAAATGGCTAACCTCAGTTCAACTCATTGGTGGTACTATTGCACAATAAGGAGAGCCCTAGCTGAACCAGTCATAAACCTCACATTTTCAGACCTAGGATGCCCATAAAAAACTGACTGGGTTTAAATATGTCACAGTTTGTGGGTTGGTAGGCACTCCAGTTACCCAAATAAAGGGTAAACACTGAAAAAGTTATTTTTCCGTATTATGTCCCCTTTAAACTACTCAATAGCATTCAATCATAAACCATTGTGATAGATTGCATAACATTAAATATGTAAAAATCTGACTTTCTATATACTGAAGCAATAATGATGATACTGTTCCATTAACTTCAAAATACTCTATAAAAAGATATGTGTAAAAGATTCAGATTACATTTCAAAAGGATGAGTATGACTCCAAAACTCTAAACAGGGCATGAAAGCAGTCTTTATTTTTGCATGTGTACATATAAACAAGTCATGATCAGACAGAAAAGTAACAGTATATGTCTACATCATCCATGGAAACAATGCACCCAAAAGGTGCACTTATACTACAACTGTTTTGCATTAGATACTAATATTTAATTAACATTAATCAGCTTATGACTTTACTTTCATGATGCCCAGGTGAGCAGGTTTAAGATCCTTCATCTGGTCCCGAAAGTCACACCCCAGTTGTGGCCACACAGCCATCCATGATGTCCAAATCATTAGTAGCTATGACCTGTACAGTGGACATATACAAATAAAGGACGCTGACTCTCAAAGACCTTAATTTATATGGCATATTCTCACCAAAACAAAATGTGTTCAAAGTTAAAAAGTTTAATGAATGGAGGGTAATATGCTTACATGGTCTTCAAAACTGGCATTTCTGTTGATGTTCAATATGGTGTCTATTTAGTGCCAATGTAAGTGACAGTTTTCCCAGTCTTTTTCAGCGTTTCCAGAAGAGCCTCTGCATCTTTGTCTGATTCAATGAAGACCTTCTTGTTAGGAAGGTCAATATCAAACTTGACATCTGTTGAAAGAAACACTGTTTAGAGCACGAACACATGACTCACTCAATAACAAACAAAACCTGTAGCTGTAGACAAAAAAGGTATTCTTAATTTCTCAAAGGTTAGAACTACTGTATACTTATCTCATGAATAATAAAATGCACAAGAAGATACATGCTTCTGAATTAATTGAGGTAACTATGTATTTGGGATATCAGGCCACTGCAAGCTGAAATGTAGCTTCTGACTTGTTGGCATGTGTTTAAAACATTTAGTTTTAACCCATTTAATCTTTTCATTTATCACCAGTCACACTACTGAACTGTGCTGATTATTTATTTTTTTTTACAAATTTGTAAAACACAGGTAGTTGTTAATATATTTTTTTAACTGACACTAAATATTAAATTACATACTATATTGATGTCATGTGACAAAATGTGGATGAAGTCACATGATCAGAGTCATGCTTGAGAACAGAAGTGAAGAAATCTGCACTGAAGCTCTGTAAAACTTTACAGCCACAGCTTCCAGATTTGGTCAATATATCCTACTAAATCTATACTACACTTTTATATAATACAGTACATATAAGCATGTGAAGTAACCATTCTGACACAATCATGGGTCTCATTTGCTGTTGATAATCATCACTAGTTATCTTTAGCTTCACTTTGTATGAACATGCTCAGTCAAAAACATTAAACACAGCATTATCATTATGTTATTATCATAACATTTATCATTTATTTACATTTTGTGTGTATTTGGTGGAACTGATTAACTATCTTTGCCCAAATGTGTTTAGTTCATGTCAGGTGACTGTCCCAAACGTTCAAAAGGACTCAGTACTCACACAGTGATGTGAATGTGGGATAAAATGGGTTAACGCTTATTTTTAACATTTGCTTTTATTTTTCAAGCCATTATTGTTGTACGTCTAGACGTATGTGGTTTACATTAATGGTTTAAATTGTAAACTAAGGTTAATTACGAAGAGTACACATAGAAACAGGGACCACAGACCTACCTATTTTTTTAAGAACCCGAGTAACAGCACCAGAACAGCCCTCACAAGTCATATCAACAAAAAACTCGTGTGTCTGTGGACAAAAACAAACATGATCGGCTAAACTCTGAGCCTCCATACTGTTGTAGTTCTCACATCCAACAGGCTAACTACAGTTAAACATTAACAACCCTTTAGCTCATGTGTGTCTAATACATTAATTAGAGACACATAAATACACTTACAGCCATGATCCGATGAATCTCAGCGACGGTCAAAGCATTCAAGTCAAAAAATATATATTACAGAAGAAAAGGGAAGCTCGGTCTCACACTGCTGACACGTAGCTGAGCGGGGACGTGTGACTTAGGGACGATCAACAAATTACCACCTCTCTCCTGTAGCGTCTAACACAACACTAAAACCTTATAAATATGCGTTTGTTATATCTTAGGTAATTTCAGTTATTATAAATGTTAATGCTTATACTTTTCGTCGTTTATTTAAGTTTTCTTCACTCTTTGTTGTCTTCTGTTGAATTTATGTAGTTAATGGATGTCAATGTTTTTTAAATTATTATTAAACAATAAATAAACCCCAAATCTGACTTTCTGAGCTGTAAACACATTCTAACACATGCATTGTGTATATCAGTAATACAAGTCATTTGTCCAACAATAATAATAATAATAAAAACATTTTAACTGTCAGATTATGGCTTTTACTACCCAATACCATGAAACATGTCACTGTTGTTTATTGTTTTATGTAATTAATTATTTAATCCAGAAAGATAAACTGTCATATTTTGTATTCATTGCATAATTCATTACATATGTATTATGTAAAGTGACATTTCAAGCCTTTTTCAAATTTGCTGAAATCACAGGTTCTCTTTATAGAATCTAATTTCACATTATCAATATTTCCTGTCATTATATCAGACAGAACCAGATTCTAATTTATTGGCCAAATATATTGATACACACAAGGAATTTGTTGTCTGTTGGATATTATTATAATACGCAACACACAATGTGCATACAGATTAAAGACAGGTAATGTAATGTAATGTACATGGCAGTGCAAACAACAGCTGTGTATAACAAGGGAAAGAATTGAGGTGTACAAAAGTAGGATGAGTGTAATAACTGCTAGGGGAAACAGGAGTACCTGTGACCAGGTGGTATTGGTGGTCAGATGTTTATGAGGTTGATGTTCAGGTATTTAAGGCTGTTATATTCATTGTTATATATCTGGAGTTGTGCTAGTTTTGCTATATTATTTGCAGACTCAATCTGTACGTGGAGCTGAGTACTATGTTACACACGTGCACGTTGCTTAGGTTTTACAGACGCTCCCTGGAAACTGAGTCAGCTGATCAAGATAATCACGTGACCACGTGCAGCACACAAGAGGAAATGACAAGCACTCACAGAGTGCAGCGGGTTGTACACAGGGCTACAAACATCCGAAGTACACTAACCCTGAAAACATGCTGTGTGTTTAGGGTGCTGCTATGAAATGTGTCGACACAGTTGTATTTTGTAAGGAGATACGATTCAATCACTGCCACAGTGGTCCGGATGTTGAGGTGAGTGAGCGTCAGTTAATTGAAATAATCAGTGTAAGCTTAATTCAGTAAGATTGGGCTGCAGTAGGAAGTGAGCATGAGCTGGGCTTGCTGTGAATGCAGTGGAAAGATTAGATTGAACGTATTTGTTGCAGCTATGGATTGTGTGTGGTGGTGTAACTTACTAGGTATAATAGTGAATACTGCCATTCACATGATCATTGCTTCAGGTAATTGTTATTATTTGCTCAGTTAAAAGCCATTAAACGGTTATAGGGATGTATGTTCATGTACAACTCCAGCTCTACCTCACTTTAAACTTGAGCAAGGTGATCCAGAGAAAGACAGATGGTCCCAAAGCCAATTTACTTGAATTTTTATTCCAGGAATGATCAGAAAGTCACTGGACATTAATATGAAAGACTAGTGGTGAGCATGAACAAATCAGGCTTATTGATTTCTCAACCCTTCCTAAGTTAAAACATTAGTATTGGTTTTAACAAAGAATATGAGCTTGTTTATTTAAGTTCAGGGGCAACTGTGGCCACGTGGATAGGGATCTGGTCTTGTGACTGGAAGGTTGCTGGTTCAATACCCGAGCAGGCCATGACTGAAGTGCCCTTGAGCAAAGCGCCTAACCCCAAACTGCTCCCCGGGCACATGTTCTCACAGCCTAATGTGTTCACCAGTGTTTGTGTGTTTCACTGCACAGATGGGTTAAATATGGTCAAATTCCAAAAAGTTAAATATAGTCTAAAACTGTTTCTTTTTGTTATTTTGACCAGTTGTCATTTTTCTGTTGATAAATGCTCTAATTGACAGTATTTCCATTTGGATTTTGGGAGAGTTGTTGTCAGTATAATGACAGAAAATTATATATATATATTTTTTTCATTTAAACACAAACCTATAACTGTAAAACCAGAGAAACCAATCATTTGCAGGAGCCTCTTAACTGTAGATCATAGTTTAATTATATTTTATGTTAATAAAATGATCTTTTTGTACACAAACAGCTGACATTCCTACAATGTGAACTGCACTCTGTTAGAAGTACTATTGCTGACTGAATGAGTATTTAGACTGAACATCCAAGTCACACATTTGGCGTTTGCAGTGGTCAGCAGGTTATTTAGCTCCTTGCACAGTGTGCTGATGTGTGTGCTGTGGCTTCACGAGTGTGTAAAATAAATTACTCAGCTAATTTTAACATTACATAACGGAGCTGTATATCATGCAACTTGTATGTTGTTAAGCTTTTTATTAACTACAGTTTAGTTTACCTTGACAGTGTTGGCTTTTCATATACAAAAAGGTAACACATACTGTAATCACATCAAGACTTCTAGTATATCATCAATACATTAGAATATATTTTATTTATATGTGCTTCAGGACAGTATAAACAAATTTATGTGAAACAAAGATTGTCTATTTTTTTGCAGCATTCATAAAGTAACAATTGCAATTGAATATATTCTGCTCCCTCAAAAAAAAAGATTTATACATTTAAAGTTTACTGCAGAGCTAGATTTTGCTTTAAATTATTATTATTTTTTAATTTTTTATTTATTTTAATTTTTTTACCAGGACATGAAAACTGCTATACATCACTGCTAATTTTAAAACCTACTGCTAGTCTGTATGATAATTAACTCAGTGGGAACTTAAGAACGGTCCTTAACTTGCTTCAGCTGTTATGTTTCTATAAACATCACCCAGGGATGTGTTCAAGGTGTGTTGTAATCATGGTGAAGACTAAGGAGCTGAATGCAAAACCTGAAGGAGGAGATAATTTGATTGAACCAAAAGGGCAATGAGTACAATATGATTTCCAGTATGTAGGTTCAGAACTTATCGCAGTAAATGTGCCTGGACAATGAATGAACAACATGGACAAATGGTTTCCAGTTCATAGTTCCATACTATGAAGAAATTGTGTATCTTTTTTCTAGGTATGGTTTTGTTTAAACAGTATTTGAACTGAAGAATAGTCCTGCATGTACTAGCTGAGATAATGATCTTTATGGAAACAAAGCACTGTTGTATTTCACTCTGGATAAGACCATCTGCCAAATGCTGTAAATGTAAATGCATGTGGAATTATTTAGTAAACAAAAATGTGTTAAACAAACCAAAATATAGTTTATATTTTAGATTCTTCAAAGTTGGACACGTTTATCCCAGCCTCCATCAGGTCGTCTTTTAAGCATTTTTCAGTACATGTAGCACACAGGTTTTCTTTGTTGAATTGGTGAAATTTTGGTCTTTGGGCTTCCCATGGACAGTGAGGTTTGAACTTTCGTACAATGCTACCAACAAAGCTGTGTGTGCGTGTGTGTTTGTGTTTCAGTGTTTCACTTCATGGATAGGTTAAATATGAAAGGTCAAATTCTTCCTTGATCAATATATCATTTCACCTTAATTTTCTTTATGAAAAGTATTGAGCACATCTTCTACAGAGAACATTCTGCATTTTTACTGCTAATTTGCTGAATGAAAGCTCTGGAAATGTTATGACAGATTTTACGCTATGGGTCAAATGTTTTCGAACAGTTTTAGAAAGATGTTTCTGGTATGCATCTAGTTGGACAGGGGTTCATCCTACAGCAAGATAATGACACAACACATAAGTCCAAGCTCTGCCAGAACTACGTCAGGAAAAAAGAATAAGATGGTCAGCTTGAAAACATGGAGTGGCAGCACAGTCTCCAGATTTAAACCCCATCCAGCTGATTTGGGATGAAGTGAAAACCAAAGCAAACCTACAAGTGTCACACATTTATTTGAACTTCTGCAGCAGATTTGTGAGGAACTGTCTGAAGAATATTTGATGTCTATTGTAGAAAGAATGTCATGAGGGTGTTCAGCTGTTATATCTGACAAAGTGCTACTTTGATGTTTCCAAAGTTTACATACATTTTGGTCTATAAATTGATTCCATTATGTCTTATCTTAACTCCTATTTTTTCATTTCAGTGTGCAATGAGATATTAAACAGAATCATTTTCAATTTAAAAAAATGGGAATGATTGGAAACTTTTGACCAGTAGTGTATATTGCATATCTTTTTGTGTTACTGTCAACAAATAAGTAGAAACGGTGAACTAAAATTTGTAGAAAAATATCATATGTTTACATTTGTTCCCTGTAGAAGATGTATTCACTTAAGAAATAATCCCAACATTCAGTTTGACCCAATACATCAAAACACTGGCATATGACTATAGAATACCTATACTTAGTGAAACTGAGCTGGACATAACTGCTAATTTAACGTTTAAGTATCTGCAAAAAAGAATGTTTTGTTTTTTTGTTGGTAGATTGAAAATTGATTTTCAGATCATTTCTGACCATAGTTTTCTTGATGCACCTATTCATTATTTAAATCTACAGTACCAGTCAAAAGTGTAGACACACCTTGACATTCAGTGGTTTTTCATTATTTAAAAATTGTCTGCATTGTAGATTAATACTAAAGTTACATAAACTATGAAGAAATACACATTAAATTATTTAGTAAACAAAAAAATGTTAATCAAACCAGAATATGTTTTATATTTTACATTCTTCAAAGTAGCCACCTCTTGCTTAAATGATGGCTTTCTTGGCATTTTCTCAGTCAGCTTAATGAGGTAGTCACCTGGAATGGCTTTCAGTTAACAGCTGTATCTTGTCGAGTTAATTACTTACCTTTCTTGCCCTCTTAATGTGCTTGAGACATCAGTTGTGTGTCTACTTTGAAGAATCTAAAACATGTTTTGGATTGTTTAACACTTAACTTTACTACATGATTCGTTATGTGTTCCTTCATAGTCTGGATGACTTCAGTATTAATGTACAATGTAGGAAAAAGCTAAAATGAGAAGGTCTGACTTTTAACTGGAACTGTGTTTTAATTGTAATGAATATAAAAGTTTATCTTTTTTAATTTAATTATGAAAAAAAATGCACTTTTTCACAATATTCAGGTGTGCCCAGATTTTTGACTGGTATAAAAGCATCTAAAATGTATAATGCACAAACGATGCACTGTGATATCTCAACAAAGACTCTCATGTTCAGTGATTCTTGTTTTGCTTTTAATCTTTGAGCAAATAAGATGCATACTGTGCTCAAAGGGAAACAAATGCACTTTACTTTTGTACCAGAAAGGTAATAAATATTATAGTAGTAATAGATGATTTCTCTTTGATCCTAGTGTCTGTGGATGAAGTGTCTAGTCAGTGCAGCTGGAGACCAGTGAAGCTTTCAGCCAAGCAGAACAGCCATGGCTTCAGATATCAACTATCAGGATGGTAATCAAATTTAGCCTCCATTAGGAGAACATGTGCTGGTGATGGCTTGACTTTATTAATTTAAACTGTTGTTGGTACCACAGTCTCAGTGGTCAGTGATTATATTACTAAAACTACTTTTATTGGTTGTGTTATTTTTAACATGTTTTTGTTTTGTACTTTTTGTCAACTCTTACTGCTGCAAAAATCTTAAGCTCTTTCTAAATTCTAATCTCATGTTAGTTATTGTAACAATCATGATGAAAGCTCAGAGGTTCTTTTTTTTTGTTTTCAAATGTTTTCCATTTATATTGGATGAATAGATGGATGAATAGTAAATGGATGAATAGAATTGATCCAAGATCCAATAAAATATCACATCAGCATACATTCAAGTTAAGAATTTTTAAAAAGTTACTTAAGAACATTTTTCTTTCTTGATCATTTTTTATTTTTTGGATCTTATTTATAAAAAATATAATGCAATGTAAAATATTGTCTTAAAACTACAGAAAATGTGGAAAAGTATGGAGCTTATAAAAACCCTGGTGACAATTTGCTGAATGACGATGCAGGTACTAGAAACACATTAACAGAAAAGTGAGGTCATTTTTATCCCATCTTAGGCCCTGTGTTCTCCCAAGTAGAGGAGAGCCCGACTGAGGATGAAGAACCCGTCCAGTCGCGGAGCCCTTCACGCATGCAAAACGAGTATGAGCGAATCGGAGGCAGAGCCGGATCCTCGTAAGACTGGTCACAGCAGTTTTTTTTTTGTTTTTTTTTGAATGCTTTGAAGTGTAGACCAGTCTTATCAGTCCATGATTATTGTCTCTGCAGGTTTGTTCAGACCTTAATTCACTTGCTGAAAGGAAACATTGGTACAGGTCTTCTCGGCTTGCCTCTGGCTGTAAAGAATGCAGGACTTGTGGTAGGACATCATCAGTGTAAAATAATTCTGTTAGGTTGTACATGTTCAGCATGATATGTATCTCAAAAAATGGAATATTATATAAGACCAATTCAGAAAATGATTTTAATACATTAAAAGTTGGCCTACTGCAAAATATGTACAGAATATACACTCAATACTTGGTCAAAGACAAAAAAGAGGTAGGCAGACTTTATTTTTTTTCATTGGCTATAGGCCATAATTATCAACATTAAAAGAAATAAACACTTTAAATAGATCACTCTGTGTGTAATGAATTTGAGTTTCCCTTTTTGAATTTAATTACTGAAATAAATAAACTTTTTGATGATCTTGTAATTTTTTGAGATGCACCTGTATAATGTGTTATGTAGTCATGTGGGTCCATATATATATATATATATATATATATATATATATATATAATATGAAGCTCCATATACTGTGAGCCATTTTTGCTCTCAAACCTGAAAACAGATTGTACACTGTTTAGACTGATGTACACTCTGTCTTCCGTGTGCAAGTTATGAAAACCATTTAGTATTATACCCTTTTTTCAGGACAGTAATCCATCTCTGTCTTTTTCTCTGTGCAGTTGGGTCCTCTAAGTCTCCTGGTGATGGGCATTGTAGCTGTGCATTGCATGAGGATCTTGGTGAAGTGTGCACACCATCTAAGTGCTAAGTAAGAGTGCACCATGACTAGTATTACTCCCACTGTCAGCAATAACATTCTTTGTTTTACACCTGACACCATTTGTGTACTTGGAGCATGTTTGCTCAGTTTTATGATTTGTGCAAGTGAGTTACACCCATATTTCTAAGTAATTAATGGAATGGTTTAGTGAAAAAAATACATTTCCAGTTTTCCTTCATACATACTTAAGGGAAGATCATTTTGGAGGTAGGGAGAGTTCAATGTAATGACTGATTTAACATGAAGAAATGCTGTTTACACTAAGATACTTTTAGGAAACCAAGCTAAGGTAACGGCTCTAGTGTGACTTTTGTTTCTTTAGTTTTTCACCAGAGTTATGAGGCTAAAGTAGCTGAAATGTAATGGCTATTTAGGTGACCATTTTTTAGTGATTGCTGTTCTTTTATATCATTGTTGCAACACTAGACTATTTAGAATAATGGATCAATGGATATAGATAAAACAACTGCTTTATCTTAACTGAAAGCATGAAATTGCAGATAAACTAGTATATATTAAGCAGAAATAAGAATGGACAGAAGTTAGAATTGTAAGATTTTACAGTTTTTTGTGAAAGATCATGCCATCAATGAAGACGGAGTCCAGTTTATTGATTAGAAAAACATGTCAAAAAGCTCTTTTTATATTTAAAGTAAAGATGATGAAAGAAAATAATAAATTGTCCAAAATCAGAATTCATCAGAGAGAATTACTTGATTCCCTTTAGAGAAGAATTTGGCATTGAGGCGCCTCTCTCATTGCCATCCTGGTCTGACTGAGATGAGCCTCAGACATCAAGCATGACTTTGTGCCATCCTGGTCAGACTCCCGAATATGATTTGAAGATGCGTTTTTAAGCCCAAATGGGACATCTTGGGTGGTGTCTCAATCAAAGTTAGTGTTTTCTGTCTCCATTCGACTGTGTCAGAGTGACCCCCTTGAATGGACTCTTGTGTCCTTCAGTAATTAAATTGGTATGAATGAAATTGGAGATTATAATGGGCACCAATCTTTATCTGGAGACAAAACAAAGTACACTTAACTGTGTGTATGTTGGAATTAATATGGAATGTTTAAGTGTTGAAAATTCAGAGACAGAATTATATTGCAAATCAGAATAAACCAAATATATTATCTATTGCTTATATGTAACTAAATTAATTATATATTGATCTCATGGATTGGGAAAGAAAAACCTAAAGCATTCCATTCTATTTCTTACAGGATAGAATACAAGAGAATATAAATAAAAGTATTCTACCATTCTACCTGCAAACACATCTTAAGGTGTGCATCAGTACAGGGTTATCATTGTTGCTTTTTTTTGTTTCAAAAGTATCCACACATTCTATGTCCGGGAAGGCCAGTCCAGTACCTGTACCCTCTTCTTCCTTAGCCATGCCTTTGTGTAACCAGGCACACAATGTGCAGTTTTAGCCCATTTTTAAGCCCGACTAGGTTGTAGATGACTGAATGTCAGGATAGACCGGCTGATTGATTTTTAGCCTGATCAGCTGACGTTTGAAGTGCAGTTGAGATTAGAAGCACTGCCTGATTAACTGCCCTAATGTGCTCAGAGTGGGCAGTCAGAAGACGGGATGAATTTCTGATGTTGGAAATGTTGGTGTCTTTTCTTGTACTGTGAGCAGTCTCATGAGCAGATTTCATGAATAATGACAGATTTAATATTTAAATGACATTGAATTGCTGGCACTGTCTATTTGAATTTGAGAACAGTTATAACTGCAGTGTGATTATTTAGTCATTGAACATAGTGGTAATTCAATATATTGCAGCTCATTAGCAAACTGCACACTGTAGATTGTGTTGGTTATAGACAATTATGTTACAGTGAGTCTGTAAGAGTTTTGTATAGACCTACACATGCCACTTCCCGGCCACCTGCAGGTCCAAATGTCTCTCCTCTTTTTTGGTGTAATTTCAACATACAACATGACACAAGCTGCAAAGCTTTGCAATTTCTCATCATATTTGCTATACAGGCTGCCATATTCTGCAGAATTCAGTGCTTGTATGTGGACCAAATTTTGCCCAGGGGCTGCATTTCACCTGCAGTGTGAGCATCCGCATCACAGCATCTCAGTCAAACTGACCACTTTTGTACAGTGAGAGCATATAAATCACAGGCTTTGTCTGTACACAGCCAAATAAAACAAGTAACAAAATTGCACAATTTATGCCAGTATACATTTCCACTGTGTGATGACCCATCTTGGATGCCTCCAAGCCCAGAGAAGTTGATACTTTTTCTAGACATAGTTAACATATGGCTTCTTTGTCACACAGTAAGGTTTTAAGTGGCATTTGTGAATGTAACTCCATATTGAAGAGCTTGACAGGTTTTTCAAAGTAATCGCTTACCTGTGTGGTTATATCAGCTATTGATGAATGATGGTTCTTGATGCAGTGATGGGGACAGCCATGACCTGGTGGGTAGGGATCTGGTCTTGTGACTGAAATTGCTGGTTTAACCCCTGGGCAGGTCATGATTGAAGTGCCCTTGAGCAAGGCACCTAACCCCCAACTGCTCCCAGGGCACCATGGACATCACTGCCCACCGCCCAGGGCACATGTACTCACAGCCTTGTGTGTGTGTGCGTGTGTGTGCGTGTGTGTGCGTGTGTGTGCGTGTGTGTGTGTGTGTGTGTTTCACTGCATGGGTGAGTTACATGTGGAGGTCAAATTCCAATGTGTGCAATCACATTGGCAAAAGTTAAATCTAATCTAACCCTCGATTCTAAATCATCAAATCTAATCCAATCTTTCTTTTAGGAACATCGTTTTTACATATTTAAATAATTTTCTCATGCATTTGTCGATTTGTTGATAGGGATCCTCTGCCCATCTTTGTTCCTTAAAGTCCTTTTCATGGATACTGCTTTTGTACCAAATCATGATTACAATCACCTTCTAACATCACCTGTTTGAAGTCACATCATTATTTAATTTTTTTAAAGTTATTAGTCCTAAATTGTTTTTGGAATGTGTTGCAGGCATGAAATGCAGGAATGGATGTATATTAACAAATTAAATTAATCTGATCAGACAAAGCAGGAAATATCTGGGGTTCATATTGTCTGCAGTGAAATAAGTCAGTGTAATAAACACTTTTTTTTCCCCCATACTGGCCCAACTTTTTTTAATTTAAAGCAAGTTTTTTTTGTTTAATTTAAAGGGGGTGTTCACCTTAATTTTACATTTGAGCACAACACACCTATCTATCTACCAGTGCATTTTCAAACATTAGAATATCTGGATTGTGTAAAAAATATAATATATTCGGAAAAGTAAAATGTCATTTTATATTCATTACACATAAAATTACATTTTAAGCCTTTTCTGTTTTAATGTTGATACTATTTGTATAGTAATTTACTCATTAAATTTCATAATAGTTTGAGATTCTGTGTTTCTGGTTTACATGAGCGAGAAGATCAACATTGTAATGGAAAAGGCTTAAAATATGACTTTGTGAAAGTATACCTTTTTGAATTAAATTATGAACAGCAACGTTTTCACAATGTTCAGTTTTTATATGTGGTGGTATGTACAGTAATTGTCAACCTAAAAATTCTTAAAATGTTTACAATAGCGTTTGTGGTGTGTTGTTAAATCACTATCTTGAGAGAGTTTTTTTCTGGTTGGAGCTGAGATGTTGCATTTTGGTTTTAAGAACCCACTGACAGAGTCTCTGGGTGTTTGGTTAAAGAGAATACACATGTAAAATGAACTATTTCTTATTACTTGTTTAAACATGTACTTTCACTTTCTTTTTCTAGGCTTGGTAAACCATTTCTGTCATATGGAGAGGCAATAGAATATGGAATGGAGAATGTGCCTCAGTTGAGAAACTATTCTCATTGGGGGAGGTTTGTTTCTTTATCTTTCAAGTTTTTTTTTTTACTAATTTTTAATGGCTTTTTTATCCTGTGCATACTCACCTTTTCAATTCATTTTCATGTATTTGTTTTATTTTCACTTTTCAGTGAGACACTTTCACTTGCATGTCTATCTAGGGAAGCTACTGTTAGTTATTATTGGAATTAACAAATTTAGGTGAAAACATGCCAATTTTCTTTTGAAACATTTTTTGCTTCAGTTTTGTTCATAACAGGCCAGGTAAATAGAGTAGTAGCTAATAGAGATGCACTGATATGAAATTTTATTGGTTTGACAACTGATTATGGTAGATCATTTCAGACAATTATTTAAAACTGTTTAATAAAAATAATCTAACATAAAATACATGTAACATTTCTGCCATCTGTGGTTTTTCCATGTTGTGGCCAGTAGAGCATGCTGTAGGGTCTAGCAGAATTAAATTCACACCATGCAAACTGAAAATGGCATATAAAATTAGATGTTGACGTTTTTTAGACAAAATTTCAATAGGGAGTAGCAATTATACATTTTATTTTATTGTAATATATCCTGCATTTCTAGTAGCTAATGATGCAGTGTATTGATTAGTCAGTTACTTCATACTTTCAAACTTTATTTGGGTGATGTTATTTAAAAGGGATCTGATATTTCCTTTAATAATTTTAAATGCCCCCATTGAATTGTCCCATTAAAATCAATTTGTTATTTAAACTGAAAGTTTGCCTAATGACAAGTACTGGGAATGTCCTTGTGTGTTAATTTAGCCTTCAGTATGAAAAATCTAATATTGGACTAGGACATAATTCATGAACAGTGCATCTTCTGTTAGCAGTAGTAGTAGTACTAGTGGCAGCCATGTTTCAAGTTATAATGTATATACTGTATGGTTCTGGTTCTAATTTTGCTTTAGTTGCAGTTAAATTTGCAGTTAGTACAGATTTGATGAAGTATTTGAGAAATGAGTGAGAATTGCTGTCTCGTGGATATTGAGGAAGTTTATTCTTTGGTTCCTTCTGCTTTTCTTGTTAGACGTGTGGTCAATTTCTTCCTGATCATCACTCAGCTGGGCTTCTGCTGTGTGTACTTTGTGTTCCTCAGTGACAATATTAAGCAGGTGAGGAACTTCTCAATTCACCACCTGCTGAAGTCAAACTGTGCTCATACACACGGAATCTCACTGGGTGTGCTGTCAAGTGTGAGATATGAAGTTTAATAAAATCACTGATTTACTCATGCAGGATATTGCACAGGTTGTTTATTTCTGACAGTCATACCACACTTAATGAAGTGCAAGAGAAAATTGATGATCTAGGCACTGTTTATGAGGTGCAGCACATTTGTTTTTTATGTAATATGCTTACTACATTTCACTGAACATGTGCAGGTGGGAGCTTTTGCCCAAGGCCCTAATGTATCAAACATATAAATCGAGTTGATTTGATTTGTCATAATGTTATTTTTCTCACCACAAGAGGGCAGTGTTGGCTTATAATTTACTTTATATGCCTCAACATAAGTGAGCATGAAATCTGCTTTCAGATTCACTTTGGTTACACCTAGAAGTGAACAATTAAATGATATTTCTCAGAAATTGCATTTTTGAACGTTACTTCAAGACAGTGCAGCAGAATTAAAAGCTTGCTTAAACAAAGGCTTAAACAGGGCCATCAGGTCTCCTCTAGAAATGTGAGTAATACATTTAACAATTTTCCCCTACGTCTCTGTACAGTGCCACATTAAAAATGAGAAAATAAAAAAAGTTTTTGGTTGTAATTCAATTCAAAAAGGCAAACTGTCAAAAAAATAAGTATTTAATAAACTGACGATTTTGCAAGTTTTCCCACCTACAAAGAATGGGGAGATCTGTAATTTTTATCGTAGGTACACTTCAACTATGAGAGACAGAATCTAAAAACAAAATCCAGAAAATTACATTGTATGATTTTTAAATAATTAATTTGCATTTTATTGCATGAAATAAGTATTTGATTTCCTACCAATCAACAAGAATTCTGGCTGTCACAGACCTGTTAGTTTTTCTTTAAGAAGCTCTCCTATTCTGCACTCATTACCTGTATTAATTGCACGGTTTGAACTTGTTAACTGTATAAAAGACAGTTTCAGCTCCCTCCAAAGACTTTCTATTGGGTTCAGGTTTGGAGACTGGCTTAGGCCACTCCAGGACCTTGACATGTTTCTTATGGAGCCACCCCTTAGTTGCCCTAGCTGTGTGTTTTTCACGAGACCATTCACCCTCCCTTCAATACGGTGCAGTTGTCCTTTCTCCTTTGCAGAAAAGCACCCCCACAGTATGTTTCCATCCCCAGGCTTCATGGTTGGGACAGTGTTCTTGGGGTTGTACTTGTCCTTCTTTGTTCAAACACACCGAATAGAGTTGATATCAAAAAGCTCTATTTTTATCTCATCTGACTTGACCTCCTCCCGTGCCTCCTCTGGATCATCCAGATGGTCATTGTTGAACTTCAAATGTGCCTGGACATGAACTGAGGTGAACAGGAGGACCTTGTGTGCCCTACCAGATTTTAAACCATGACGGTGTAGTGTGTTACCAATGGTCCTTTTTGAGACTGTGGTTCCAGCTCTCTTCAGGTCATTGACCAGGTCCTCACATGTAGTTTTGGGCTGATTCCTGACCCTTCTCAGAATCATCCTTTCTCCACGAGGCGAGCTCTTGTATGGAGCCACAGACCGAGGAAACAATTTTCGAATAATTGCGCTAACAGTAGTTGCCTTCTCACCAAGCTGCTTGCTTATTGTCCTGTAGCCCATCCCAGCCTTGTGCAAGTCTACAATTGTATCCTATCCCTGGTGTCCTTAGAAAGCTCTTTCAGAGTGTGTGAACAAGTGTCTGTTATACAGGTAATGAGTTCAGAACAGGAGGGCTTCTTAAAAAAAATTTACAGGTCTGTTAGAGCCCGAGTTCTTGCTGGTTGGTAGGTGATCAAATACTTATCTCATGCAATAAAATGCAAATTATTTATTTGAAAATCATACAATGTTATTTTCTTGATTTTTATTTAGATTCAGTCTCTCCCAGTTGAAGTTTACCTATGCTGAAAATAACTGACCTCTCCATTTTTTGTAATTGACCTCCCACTGTTTATTAAGCATAAATAATTAGATATAAGGTAGAATAGAATATAAGGCAACAAGAATAAAAGTATCCTAGTGGCACATAAGAGAAATGTATCACATTTTCATGGGAAAAGGTATTTCTCTAAATATTGTACTTGTCAGTTTTATGATGGTAAAATAGTGGTAAATATATATTAAAAAATTTAGTATTTTACCTTTTCACACTTTAAAAATGTGTTTATATCTTTGAAGTGTAAAAGCTTTCTGTGGAGTCTATCTTTTTACACAACCTCTGTTGTTATTGCTGTGATTGTTTCCCTATAAAGTTTCAGAATTTCAGTTCTTCACTCCCATGTAACTTATTGGAGTTAGAAACAATCAGATTCTTCTATTCTGCTGGAAATAAGTAGTGTAAGGGTGCATTGTTAAGCTTTCTTAAAATTTTATTTAATATTGCAATATGATATTAATATTGCATTGCTTACTGTACTCAAAATATTGACTTCTTGTCAGTACACAGCCCCAATTAAAGGACTAAACATTCATGGAAAGCTCTCACTTCCTAGCATGTACTGATGAGTTGTACCCTGAGGCAGTTTTATTGATGAATTTTAATCAGTGTTTTGGTTAAAGCACACAGTCTCATGTTGAGTCGTGTCTTGCTCAGGTGGTGGAGGCTGCCAATGGGACCACAATGAATTGCAACACCAACCAGACGGCAGTGATCGTTCCCAGCTTTGACTCTCGTCTCTACATGCTCTTCATCCTTCCCTTCATAATCTTGCTGGTGTTCACTCGTAACCTCAAATTCCTGGCCCCTTTCTCCTTCACTGCCAACTTGGTCATGTGTGCCAGCCTGGTTCTCATCTACTACTACTGCTTGACGGTACATGCCCACACCAACACAGATGCAGAAAAATGCTCCTCACGAACCCCATGATGTGCTATCGCATTACTAATTAGTTGTGCATTATGTATATGTCATAGATACACTATATGCTTCGATGCTTCATTTTGTTTTCAGTGAACTTTTGAATTATATACGCCTTCGAGCACAACAGCTATGAAATAATCACATTTGTGAGCACGCTCAGACCAATCCCCTCTGGACACACACCTCTCTTTCTCTCTCTTGATTGAATGCTGGTGGTTATGGATGAAGAGGCAACTGCAAGCGACAGACTCTTAAGATCTGTTTTTTCTACCCAGTTCTTACTGGAAGCGTTTAATGGCTACACAGACACTTGTAATATGTGAATACCTGCTGCATGCAGAAAGACATTAGTGAACTGAATTAAACAAGTTCACTATTATTTAGAGACAACATGTACAGTCATGGCCGAAAGTGTTGGCACCCCTGATTTTTTTCGTATTTCTAAGTATTTCTACCAGAAAATTATTGCAATTACACATGTTTTGTTATACACATCTTTATTTCCTTTGTGTGTATTGGATCAACACAAAAAACAGAGGAAAAAAAGGCAAATTTGACAATTTCACACAAAACTCCAAAAATGGGCCGGATAAAATTATTGGCACCCTCAACTTAATCAAGATCTCTGGAGATGGACTTGTAACCTTGAGATTGTTGATATTTTTCCACAATTTTGGTTCTCAAGTCCTCAGACAGTTCTCTTCTCCTCTTTCTGTTCTCCATGCTTAGTGTGGCACACACAGACACACAATGCAAAGATTGAGTCAACTTTTTTATCTGGTTATCAACTCCTTTTTATCTGGTTTCAGGTGTGATTTTTAAATTGCCCACACCTGTTACGTATCACAGGTGAGTTTGAATGAGCATCACATGCTTGAAACAAAGTTATTTACCCTCAATTTTGGAAAGGTGTCAATAATTTTGTCCAGGCCCATTTTTGGAGTTTTGTATGAAATTGTCATATTTTTCTTACCCC
>BRDA01046840.1:0-10000 GCA_036984385.1 Crenuchus spilurus
CTCTCCCTTCTTCCTTACTTCCATCCATTTCTCTGTCTTTCCCTCTTTCTGTCTCTCTCTTTCTTACACCCCCCACACTGCTCTGTAGCAATCTTAGCCAGTATATATACAGAAGGTAAAGGTGTGCATTGTATTTTCCTCCTTCTTCTCTTTTCATCTGCCTCTTTCCCCCCCCTGCATTCTTTTTATATCACTCTTCTACATCTATTCTGTTAAATTGTTCCTTTCCACAGTGGGCTTCTGCCTCTTCACTCTTCCTTTGTTCCTTCTTTTGTCAATCATGTCCCTCACTTCTCCTCTCCCCTGCCACCTTTTCTTATTTCCATAATACTTAAATCCTCATGTGTTGTACTTTTTTTCTTATTGCTCTTGTTACTATGATAGTTCATCAGCATATACCCTCCTCCCCTCCCCAGTGTGTGTGTGAGTGTGTGTGTGTGTGTGTGCGCACTGGGTGTAAAACGCTGACATGAGATAATGTTCACATTGGCAGTCCTGGTGCGTCAGTCTGGCTTTGCATCTCATTTGGGATTCAATAAACTAAATGGAAGCTTGCCCACACTGATGATAAAGCAGGTTCATAAAAATTATAACACTGCTCCTGATAGATGCATGTGGGCACACAGACAGGGCCAGTGGCTCCTGAAGAGGCCTTTAATCATGTCATTGATTATTTTTGTTGGCTTCAACTTATTTGTTCACCTTATCAGTCCTGGCAGGAAGTGCCACCCACGAATTTCCTGTTTTGATGACCTGGATTTGGTGCCCAGAAGAGAATGACCTTAATTTACACACTGTGTAAACACTGACAGGCTTAAGCCAAGCTTTTAAACCACTCTCAGACCAAAATGAACCCCCTGAATTCAGTTCTGTTCAGTTCTGATGTTCTGTAACTGCAAAAACTCAAAGTGTGGATCATGTTACATTAAAAAAAGAATGGACCGACTCTGCAACACGTCAGCCATCAGCAATCAAAGAACCATAGTTGTCTAGATTAGCTGAAAGTATGCATATGTGGTAACTAAGTTACGTTTTCATGCCAGTTTAGTCATCACAAAGACTCGAGTCCAAAATGAGCTGAACCCTGGTTGTAAAATTAATTTTAATTAGTTTTCAGAAATTATTTTTGACATAATCTCCCTGCTTTTCTATACACTTTGTCCATCTATCAACAAGCTTTCATATTCCTGCATTAAAACATGTTTTTAGCTGTGAGTCACAAATGTACTGATGTCTTCACATCAGACATGAATCTCTGTCCTCTTATCTCTTCTTTCAGACACAGAAAATTGTCAGCTTCAGTTTTCCAGTTAATTGGCTTTTGTACTTTTTCTTGGTGGGCGATTGAGGATGTTTCCAGTCCACAATCTGCTGTTTACTCTCAGGCTTGTAGTGAGGAATCCATGTCTCATCACCTGTAATGGTTCTTTTTAAGAAACTTTCGCCTCCCTTACAGTATCGCTTACAATTTAGTTTGCAGATGTCCAAACACATTTGCAACAAATCACTGCACGCTGCTCTACTTTAGTGCAAATCATAAGTAGGGCGGCCATTTTGTTGCAGTGCAGTCATAAATGAACTGACATAACATGTTCAAACCTGCACATCAGCTACTGTGCAGACAGCAGCCTAGTACAGAAAACATTGATAAGACATTGGGGCCAACTGCATTTCTGCCATAAAAACTTAAGAAGTAATACACAGATTTATAGGAAGTGATGGAATCCAGGTCTTGGCCACCTTTGAGCAGGCCTGAGGCAACAGTGGCAAGGCAAAGCTCCCTAGGAGTATGAGGAAGAGACAAACCAAGGCTCAAATGGCAGAACCCAACCTCCTTTGGCTGACCTGGATTTGAAGGATATTATTAATAGATGGAAACTAAATTAAGTATTAGAGTCTTTGTCGTCCATGGTCCAGGTCTTGCAGCATTAAGACCCTAGCAGATCACGCCGAATAGGATGATGGCACTCCCTGGGCAACAGGACCAGGACCATCCTGGTGGTGTGGATGCAACAGCACCTGAAATCAATAAAGCAGAGACAGAATGCTTCCTTTTAAGTTGAGTAGTAACTTGTGCCATGAAGCTCAATGACTGAGCGATGGTGTTCTTTGCTTATTTAAGAAATGAATGAGTATCAACGTTTTTATTGCAGAACTTTCACTAAAGCTTCAGTTTCTTTTCTTTCATTTGAACACAGCCTGGGAATAGTTTTTTTTCTGGAATCATAACTGGGTGATGGTTCTAAAATTGAGCATGCATTTCTGTCCCAGAATGATTTCTTTTCTGGAATTGCAATGCATTCTGGGATTGCTTTTCTTGAACTGAATTGAAATCTGGAATTCTGCAGACTGGGAGTGACTTTCTTTTTGAAATTGGAATGCAGGACTGATGACATGAGCACTGAAGACCTGCATGGTGAATCCCATCTGATGGAGAGGGATGGAAGGAGGTCCTTGAATACTCTGAATAATGATGAGAGATGAGCCAAAAACGACAGAGCTTAAGTTTTAATTTAAGTCCGGGACTGCAGCATTCTTCTTCCTGTGGCGCTTTCTACAGCTATTATTTTTCTGACAGGACCGAACATTTTCAATTACGGCTTTCCGGGTGCCATACGACAACAGACCCGTGCCACACTCGCGGCGTTATTATTTGCTAAACTTTCTAATTTCACACTTGTTAAATTTCCGTGTAAAAGCCGCCCTTTAAAGAGAGAGGCTTCAAGAAGGGTGCGTGTCATTACAAAGCCACAGGGAGGCAGGAGCCGAGGGGGGGCTGGGTGAGGTGGGTGCCTGGGCTTTTTGGATGGTAGGGGTTGCAGGGGTTGCTGATACGGTACTGGAAGGGCAGATCTGGTGGGAGGAGATGCTTTTGAAGGGGATGGGGGGTTAACATGCATTTGGACAGTTTGATCATGGCGGTTGAACTCATCAAACTTTAACTCTGTTCCCTGGCGGCCAAGCTAGACCAGGCTTGATTATTCAGCTGGATAGCTTTGGTATGTATGAGGAGAATCTCTCAAATTAAAACACAGGCATGAAACTGCGCACATTCCTTCTCGCTTAGCTGGGCTCCACCCCCCAGCTTGAAACCGCCACGTCCCGCCTTCTTCCCCATCACTGACTTTTCATGGTGCTTGGCATCTCTCCCTCATCAGGGTGACAAATGGCTGTGAGATGCTGATTTCACATCTCTTTCTCCATTTAAATGCAGAATTTCATGCTTATGGGCACGCCGGGAGAGGTAGAGACTTTTTAATGACTTTCATTCTTCTGCTGCATCAGTGGACAGGCCTGAATTTTGCATTATTTTATGTTTGGCACTATTAGAAATTCTGAAATCAGCAGTTGGCAGAGTAGTAGATATTATAACAGCATACACTCACTGGCCAGTTCATTAGGTACACATGCCTTATATCTGCACTCATTGATCATCACTGTAGTCCATCTGTTTCTCTGTATAATTTATTAGCCTCCTTTCATCATGTTCTTCAATGAACAGGACCCCCACAGAGCAGCTATTATTTTGATGGTGGTTTATTCTCCGCACTGCAGTGACACTAATGTGGTGGTGGTGTGTTAGTGTGTGCTGTGCTGGTATGAGCAGATTAGACACACCTACCATGTTTGTCCACCTTGTAGATGTAAAGTCAGAGACAGTAGCTCATCTGATGCTGCACAGTTTGTGTTGGTCCTCTAGTGCTTCAAGTGTACTCACAGGAGGCTGTTGGCTTCTTTTGGTTGGTGCACTATTTTCACTCCAGTAGTGACTGAGGTGTTTAAAAACATCAGCAGCTCTGCTGTGTCTGATCCACTCAGCACACACTAACACACCACCTCCACATCAGTGTCACTGCAGTGCTGAGAATCCTGATCCTGAACAGGTAAAAGGAGGATAGCAAAGTATACAGAAGCAGACTACAGTCTGTAATTGTAGAACTAAAAGTGCTGAGTGGAGCTGAAAAAATGGACAATGAGTGTAGATACAATATATGTGTACCTAATGAAATGGCCAATGAGTGTTTTTCCAGGAGAATAGTGTATTTCCATGAATTTGTTGCATATTTTCACAGTTTCTTAACAAACTGGTTAGCCTAGTAAGCAGGGACGTCTCACCAGATGTCACTGTGGACCAGTGTGTAACATAATAATTTAGCTTAAATGTATTTTATATAAATGTTATTTTCTAACATTGGTGTGTATTTGACTTATGAAAATGTCAGTAGTTCCCAATATATTTATAATATTCTTGTATGTGTTGTGTAAGGTCAGTAATTTCAGCTGTCTTCATTTAGATAGTTTAGATATATCCGTTCAAGCAAGTGAGCAGAAAACACTTTGTGTATGTTCAACACGCTTGCAATAATGAGCTACGTGGCATGCTAATGTTAGCCGCATGCTGTTAGCATCCAATAAAAAATGAAAAATTTGCATACACGAGCTTATGTGAATATCGTTTACAGTATCAGTGTTGTTACGCAGCTTGTCACTTAAAATCATCACAGTAACTGTTAGCCACTGCTAGTGAGCAAAATAATGAATCACGTCACCAATTTAATCAAAGTTCACAGTTAGATAACACAAACAGTCATCTTACATCAGTAAAAGGTTTATTTCCTTTATTCACAACTGGAACTAATTGTATTTAAGATAATTTGTTCACAATAACCAAAGTAAAGGCAAAGGCAATTTTGTTAATATTCTGCCAGTGGGAGCACCGACTCTGGAGGGCAAATACAGTATCACAAAACATATAATGATATTGTGTATGAGCTACATGGCTGTCCACTAAAACTTGTTGGCTTCCTTGTGTATGATTTTATTTGAAATAATGATTATGCTGCACACATTTCCCTGCAGCTCCAGTAGTGTGGGCTGCTGTGCTGTAGAAGTGGTTGATATGGGCATTTCATGGCCTTGTGGGATAAGATCTAGGTGAGTGTGTGTGTGTGTGTGTTTATGCATGCGTGTCTGTGTGTGTGTGCACCTGTCTGTCTACACACCCTTGTATATTTTTGAAGCAGAGCATGGCCTGAGGCTCCCTCACTTCATCTCTCTACCTCCTTTCCCTCCTTCTCTCGATTCCTCTCTCTTTCTCTCCTCCCTAGAGGGACAGCAGGTGAAGCAAACATGGCACCTACAGCGTGTCTTTGTAGAGGAGCTCCCCCTGTAGCAAGGTCGCACACGCCTCCCTCTCCACTTCATACACACAAGCATTTGCATTCTCTCTCTCTCTCTCTCTCTCTCTCTCTCTCTCTCTCTCTCTCTCTATCATCTTTGCTTCCTTTCACTCTGCTTCTGTCTCTCTTACTTTACCCATCCTGGCATCGATTCATTGCACACTGCAGTACAGTGCTCGTTAATGCACTGCGGTGAGGAAAACCTCCTCATACTACACTGGGGTTGGGCGATATGGCCAGAATATAACATCATGACGCTTGAAGACGTTTTCATGATACCCATCATGTACCATGACCATGTACCATGAGTACCCATCCAATACACACATTCTGTTGGTTCATGTAACAGCAAAGTTCATTATAATATACATATATAAGAAGGATGTCAGTGTTGTGTTACACACATTAGAGGGCAGTGAGCATGCATGTGCCCAGAACAATGGGCAGCCCCATCAGCTGTGTAGCCCAGGGAGCAATTGGGGATTAAGTGCCTTGCTCAAGGGCGCTTCAGTCATGTCCAGACTAGGTGGTTTCAAGGGCTTGAAGTGGTTTCACTGCATAAATGTTCTATAATTTTAGATAGTACTTGTCTTTTATTTGCTCTTAGTTATGAAATAGTTTTCTGCTAAGAATCATGTGCCAGAGCCATAGCCTGTATATAAGAACTGGAACGCATGCTTCCCATTACTTCCATTGTGATGTTTTTAGCCCAAAAGCTCAAGTGTTCTGACTAGAAGCACACATTCCTCCCATTCTTAAATCATTACACTGGCTTCTAGTATGTGATAGAATAGATTTTAAGGTCTTTGGCCTGTAAATCACTTAATGGTGTAGGACCAATATATTTATCTGATAAACTTCAGTGATATGACAATAGACAGAGCGAAGCAGATCTCTCAGATCACTAGAAATCAGTCAGTTAGTCCTGCCTAAAATAAAAACTAAACATGGAGAAGTTTAGGAGTCTCGACTGCAGACATTTTTAAATATTGATTGAAAAGGTTTCTATTCGAACAGCTTCCCACTCAGTTTAACACGGCTCTCTTCACATTTTATTCTGTAATCTTACCACTTTATATAACCACAGTTATATAGTTTATTTCTAATTATTTATCTCTTTGTTTCTTTTTAATTTTGCTGTTTTTTATCTTTGTATTCCTTAATTTGTAAAGCACTTTGAATGACCGTGATGTATGAAAGGTGCTATATAAATAACTTCTCCTGCCAAGAATCAACCAAAATGTTTGGCATCACATTGCTTGTGCAATAAATGCATATTGCAACCAGAGCATGTGCATTAGAGGTGGACGTCAAGGCAGATCTATCACATGAACTCTGCTGAACAAGACACCACTTCTCTTCAAAAATGTGAAAGTTCATCTTATTAAGAGTCAGAAAATGTAAAATTAGCCAAGCTGTACTGTTAACAGTAGCTGCTGTGACGAGTCACAGGGATAATGAACATCAGAATTAAAAACTTCTATACTTTTTTCTATGCTTTTATCACAAAATGATTAAAAAAAGGCAGAATGAGAAAAAAATTTGTTGTAGCTCCCATTCAATAAAATGGTTGTGGACTGGGGTTTAAAATTGTACTGTAACCAGCCAATAGAGGGTGACTAAACGTTACTTTATTATATACTTTGTGAGAGCCACCATAGTGAAGGTGTACCAAGAATGGACTGTCTCTCAACAGCATAACATGAGAACATTGATGGGATGATGACTCTTGTGAGTGCTACAGAGCAATAGATGCACCAAAGTGAATCGGTTAACCTCTAAAATGAACACAGAAGCAACAACAAAAGTGTCCGGGATCATCACTCCAAGCCAAACGTGGTTTTCTCACTATTATGTACTATTTATTCTGATATTCTACACATCTTCTACTTAATGTATACAGCATCATCATTTATCACAGTAGTAATGAAGTATCATATTGTCCAACCCTACAGGACCTCACTTGACCGATCCTGACACATCACTGAAGTTTACACTTTATCTTTGTGCTCTCAGAGAGCCTCTTATGCAACAGCTCTGCATTCTAAACAGCGGTTCCAGATGTTTGAGCATGCAGCACACATCAGCACACACTGTCTGAATTCAGCACTTTGTGTGTATTTGACTGCTTGTTTTTGGATAACTCTGTGTTTGTGTGTGTGAGAGAGAAAGAGACAGTGGATGTGGATATTTGTGTGTGTGTGTGTGTGTGTGTGTGTGTGATAAGACGAGCACTCACTCTTTCTGTGATTGTGTGAATAAAGAGCAGAATCCTCTCGTCCTGCCTGTCAGTCATCTGTCAGCTGTGCAAATGTGAAACCTCTCCTTCAGCTGTGGCCTGATCCACCACACACACAGGAGAGAAAGAGAGAGAGAGAGAGAGAGAGAAAGAGAGAGGTGAAAAAAGATGTGTGTTGGGAGAAGTGAGACAGGGAGAGATACAGCAGAGAGTGATGAGTGATGAGAGAAAGACACCAAGAGATGAGTGAGAGATGAGACAGGAGACGGGGAGAGAATGAGCAGGACAGATAAGAGGAGAAATGAGGAGAGATGGGGTAGAGATGAGATAAGAGACAAACAAAGTGGGAGGTAGATGAGGCAGTGAGGGAGAGATGAGAAGAGAGAGAGAGAGAGAGAGAGAGAGAGAGAGAGAGAGAGAGAGAAGAGAGACAGAGAGAGAGAGAGAGAGAGAGAGAGAGAGAGAGAGAAGAGAGAGAAGAGAGGAGATGATCAGAGAAACGATGAATAGGGGAGCCAGAGAAAGACTGACGAGACAAATAGAGAAATATGAGATTTGGGAGAGACAGGAGAAGGAGACAGAAAGGTAGTGAGTGAGAGAGGGAGAGAAGAGAAGAGATGTCTGGGAGAGAAATGAGATGGAGAAGGCTGAGAGAGAGGGAGTGGGAAAGAGGTGAGAAGAGAGATAGGAGAAAGAGAGATAGAGACATGAGAGGGACTGTGGAAAGAAGTGAGAGTAGAGAGAAAAGAGAGATGGGAGAGAGAATGGTAGTGGGAGGAAGATGAGGGACGGACAGATAGGAGAGTGATGAGGCTGAGAGAGAGGAGAGAGATTGAGAAATATTAAGATGAGACAAGGAGAAAGAAATGAGATGGAGAAGACACAGAGATGGGCCAGGGAGTGCGAAAGACATGAGAGGGCAGATGGGCAAGAGGTGAGATGAGGGAGAGACAGGAGAGGGAATAGAAGTGGAAGGGAGATAAGAGGAGAAACAAGGAGAGATGGGCAGATGGAAGAGAGATCGAGAAGATGAGACAAAGAGAGAGAAATGAGCTGGGGCAGACACAGAGGTGAGTCAGGGAGTGGGAAAGATGTGAGAGGGCAGATGGGCATGAGGTGAGACGAGGGAGAGACGTGAGAGGGAAAAGGAATGGGAGGGAGATGAGAGGAGAAATGAGGAGAGATTGGGCGAGAGATGAGGTGGGCAGAGAGAGGTGATGGAGAGAGAAGGGGGTGGGAGAGAGAGATGAGATAGAGAAAGATGGAGCTGTGATGACAAAACTTTGGTGTTATTCCAGCGTTTGAGTTGGTCCATTCATCAGGCCAGCGATGATATTTTCTAATTATGTTTAAAAAAAAAGACATGAGATAAAGAAATGGACACTGGATTTGATCTGACAGAGGTACTGGAGGTCTGCCTGTAGAAATCACGTGAACATTAGTATTGTGTGTGCTGGACTGAGGTGTGTAGATGATGGGATTAGGGAGAAGTACTTGAACTCTCTTCAGTCAGTAGACTAGCAGCGTAAGGGGGGTTAGATGGGGGGACACTGTAATGCCTTGGGAAAAATGTAATGTAATTGCATCTGCCAATGAAGTGTGCTGTCAGCTTTGTGATAAAGCCCACTTCTTCTCCTTTTTCATATCCTCTCTTTTCCCTCCTCAGTTGCTCACCGCTTTTCTGCACCCGCCCCTTCCTCCACTTCTTCCTCTCTCCTCTGTGTGAAGTGTTTGAGCCTCTAATGCAACACCTGATGCCATTTGACATTTTCTGCATACTTGTACAGTTACCGCTGTGTGTGTGTGTGTATGTGTGTGTGTGTGTGTGTGTGTGTGTGTGAATTATTAAAGCAGCCTTTAGAGAATGACATTTACAGGAAATGAACTTCTCATCTGACACGTGCCTGTAGTTAATGAATGATAGGAGTCTGTGTGTGTGTGTGTGTGTGTGTGTGTGTGTGTGTGTGCAACCGTACAGGTTGCATGTTGTTGCAGTCTCATCAAAACCTCATAACTGATTTTTTTTTCAGTTTTACCAGCCGCCCTTTTCATTGTGTAAATGTTATATGACAAATGGACCAAAGTGACCCAGAACCTGGTAGCTTAAGCCCAGCATTGACCATTATCCTATAGGAATATCCTGGTTTGACTTCAGGCTTAAGTTACCTGCTTAAACTGAGAAATCACTCAGCTTTGTCAAATACCGTCCAAGTCTGAAGTGGGCTTCAAACACATTTTCAAAGTTTCTGTTTATGCCCACCTCCATACAGTGTATCCAGGATGTCTTGTTTGCTTTTTTACCAAAACAATTATGAATAACTTAAATACTAATGAAGATCTGTTGATGACATTTAGCTTAAATATACCTCAGTCTGTGTGAAAAACACACAAGGTGTTGAGAATGTTCACTTGGTGCTTTAATGTTTCACTACAGAGGCAGGCGAGTGATGGATACAGCTGGAGGGGCGCCGGCCTCCACTCCTACAGCCGCGGATCTTAGTCATCAGAAATTAACAGCCACCTACCTGCACTGTAATCATACATGTCAGTCTTTTTCACACAGACTGAGGTATTTAACCCA
>BRDA01046841.1:0-18547 GCA_036984385.1 Crenuchus spilurus
ACACAAATAAATTATTAAAAAATCATACATTGTGATTTCTGGATTTTTTCTTTTAGATTATGTCTCTCACAGTGGACATGCACCTAAAATTTTCAAACCCCTCCATGATTTCTAAGTGGGAGAACTTGCAAATTTGCAGGGTGTTCAAACACTTATTTTACTCACTGTATATTTATTACGCATAAAGTGATACCTTTCAAGTGTGTAATGTTAGAATAGTAATTTATTTGAAATTAAATTTTATAATAATTAACAGTTCTGGATTTTCAGACAGTACAAGACAAAAGGCTTGAGATACAGTATAATGAATTATAAAATTACTCACAAAATAAAGTTTTTTTGATATGCGCTAGCACCTGCCATTACTATACCAGGAATACTATCACCATAAAACCAGATATGCTACTCGTCAGGCATTGTTGACTACTTACTGCTATTCTTCACTCAGCTCTAACATGTAAATACAGCATTACACTTTAAGTTGTATGTACAGAAGGATTTACTTACACTGCAAAATACAAAAATATGCCATATGCATATTAAGGCTTCAAATGCCAGTCTACAGCTGCCATAAGACATACTGCAAGATGATCAAACAGCATGTCAACTTGCTGCTAACATAGCACTGTGAATTTCATAGATGCTGTTTGGAAATTATTATAATTCTAGCATGTAAACATGCATTGGCAACAACTTTTCCCATTTTTTGTGTGCAACTACATGCCTGGCACATTTTCATGATTATAAGACAAGTTAATGAGTTTACTGAGTAGCCCATGCTTTATTTTTGTCAGTACAGTTTCATAATATAGGCTGGAACTCTACCAGACCTGGATGAGATACAAACATTAGGATGTAACTGGCAAGCTAGTGTTTGCTCCTGAGTTTTTATGTGATAGGCACATCTCTTTATTTTCGGGGAATCTACTTCCAAAGATAAATTCAGATCCAGAGTCCAGCATGGATTCATTTAGTGTGTGGTAGAGATAAGCTGGATTTAGAGGCACAGCATCTAGCTCTAGCATCAAGTCATAGTCGAGTTTAATCATAGAATTTCCTTTGAAAAGCGTTTCTGCAAAACTGAAAAAAAAGAATTACAGTGAAACCTCGGTTTTCATTATTAATCTGTTCTAAAGTGCCTGATCGTAACCAAAATGAATGATAACTGAAGTCATATTTCACATAAGAAATAATGTAAATCCAATTAATCTGTTCCAGACACTCCAAAATATTAACAAACATACATTTTATACAGAATAAGTAAAGTTTTACATACAGAACACAATGAGAAATAAACACAAAAGACTAAAGAAATGTATAAATGAACATTTAACTTCACACTTACAGGTTTACGCTCTGTTTTAGAGAGTCCCAGTGTGGTCCAGCTGGCAGCCTTTGTTTTGTACACCTCTTCTCAGGGTTCTCGACTGCTATTTGTTTTCGTGCTCATTTTCAGACAGTAATGCTGTGCACTGTCGCTTTAGTGTGACGTGTTTTAGTTTGTATTGAGCATTATGAGATATGAGATACGAGAAACAAAGCCAAAGAAAGAAAGCCAGAGAAACAACAAGAAACAAAGCCAGAATAATTGACGAACGTGTGGTTGAGTGATGAACGTGTGGGTGGATGCTTTGTTTTCACAAAATTAGCTGTGAGTCATGTGGGTAAAGCAATGAAAACCAGGCAGATGAACAATAACCGGGACAAAAAAGTTGACGATAACGGAATTGTACAATACACAGGATAAAAGATAACCGAGGCTCCACTGTATATGTATGCACACATGTTGCAAAAATATAATGTATACAAGTAATAAAAATGTGCTTCTAGGTAAACATTTTGAGTAAGAGGTAAAAATCCTATGACTGGCCTTTGAGTTTTGACTTGTTAAGCTGTAGAGATGTTCTGTGATTGTTTAGATGTTTTGCAAATTCTGCAGAACTAGATGATGTTCCTCCAGCAATTCCAAAGAAATCAACTCAATTTTACTAATTTTAAATCTGATTTCATACACTGCTCCAGTGATGGTTTTTACATTCAAGTCTTTACCTTCCCTTCTTTTTACCATCAGGAGGATATCATGCCAGTGAAAATGGATGAAGAGCCTTTGGTCTGGGTGGCATCTCTGGAGCCGCTCAAAGACGAGAGTTTCCTGGGCTCACAAATCCTGAACCTGTGTGCTGACCTTCCAATTCACTGGCTGCGACCGACACATTCAAACAGTATTTTCTGAACCTCTATCAACTAAAGATTAGTTTGTTGGCAGAAGGTGCCCTTTTATGCTGATATGAGACTAAAATTTGCCATTTATGATGGCAGCAGCTGGAATCTTCAGCGTAATAGGACACCCTCCGCCCAGAGCATAGCACACCAGACTTCGATTACTATAATTCTGTGTTTTTGACAGAAACTGTCATCAGAAAGGTCTCAGCTTAGGATATGCAGTGAATTTTGCTGTATGAATGACTAAAAATGGGAGCGAAAGCTGTTGAAAGTTGGGAAATACACTTGCTCAGTTAGAAGTATGACCCAGTCTGTACATTTCAATCTCTATTTTGTCTTTGTCTCTAATTTGAAGTGCATCAGGGTTGCGTTCCACTGTGACAAAGTGTAGCATGACTTAATTGAATATAATTTAAATGGAAGCTGTGCTGCACTGAACACTTTGTTTGTTAAATGTATTTAAACATGTTACACTTGATGTACATTTGATTTTGCAATTGTAGTCGTTACTATGCATGATAGCAGAGTCAAGGACTTCATTAGACTTTCTGATAAGGCAGGATTTATATGCAAAAACCATTATCTCTACTTTTGCCAGCTGTTGCTCTTTACACTGTGTGTAAATTTTATGATGACTGGACCAAAACAAAAAGCCTAAAATTACTTAGAGAGGTGAATGATTCCACTGACGTCCATTCAATGTAGAGTAAGTTAAGTAAGCTATCATTTTGGAGGATATTGTTTTTTCCAAACAAACTTTACATATGCACGTCACTGCTGATTGGATAATATCTCTAACAAACACATCACATGAGAAAAAATTTACCCAGTGTTTTGTTTCCATTAAGAGAATTATCTCAGCTAGTACAGACAGGTTAGAGTCCAACTACTCTTTAGTTCAGACACTGTTAGAACTAAACCATCACTAATACCTAGAAAGAAGGAAAGATACACAATTATACACAATATAAGAGCTTTACAGCATTACAATACATGTTTAAACTAGTGCTGCTTAAGTGCTCCACGAAGAGATGCTCTTCAGTCTGTGTGTGAAGACTGTGAGGGACTCTGCTGTTAGAACAACCAGTGGGAGTTTGTTCCACCACCTGGTTGCTAGTACAAAAAGAGTCTTGATGCCAGTCTTCTACGTGTCTTTAAAGATGGCAGGTCAAGCTGAGCTGTATTAGAAGCTCAAGGGATTCAAGGTGCGGGTCAAGACTTGACCATTGCCTTTAGGTAGGGAGGGGCTGGTCCATTTTTTGCTTTGTAGGCAATCATCAGGGTTTTGAATCTGATGCAAGCAGCTACAGCTAAATCAACCTGGAAACTTGAGCAAAATTGTGGATGTGCTCCTCAAGGTTCATGGACTACAGCTGAAAATATGTAGCACTGTAATATGGCACATTAGTATTTTGGTTGATTAATGTGCATTAATGATGCAATATTTATAAGTAAAATGAATAAATATGTATAATAAACATAATATAACTCAATTAAATAAAATCCTGTCATTTGCAGACATTTGCATTGATATTTCTAAGCTTTTGCTGCTTGTTGATGAAGCAGGGAGGAAGAAGAGAGACCTGAGGCGCTTGAGACGACAGTATGAAACTGAAGAGTTTGAGGACAGAACGGATCTCTTAGTGCTTAATGCTACGACTAGTACAGGCTTGGTAGCAGAGGAGAGATCAGAGGCAGGATCGGCTGGATCTGCATACAACCCTGACAATCCTTATCAAGTAAGAGGTTCATTAAAGTGATACATTATTTAACAGAATCAAATTTTGTGTTTCTTTCAGTCAGCCCACAGCCCACACCAGTGTGCTTAGCCCTGAAGGTACAAGGTTAACGGAGCACAGCAGAGGAAACATCTACCCCTCCATTTACCATAATACCAAACTATTTACATGAAAAAAATACATGATATTGCTTAAAACAGCAGTAGCATCTATTTTTGAAATGCTGCAAGATGGCTTGAGCATCTGATGATAGCTATGATACTAATTGCTTATAAGCTTCAATTACCTGCATTAGCTTCAATAGCTGCATTAGATAAGACACTAAAAATGTCCCAGTTCATTGATAAATGACTTTTATCCTCTTTCTTTCTTTCCTGAAGAGGAGGCAGGACAGCGAGGTGGGGAACATGCTCTTTGACCCCATACTGGACCACCGTGGAATCTGCTGTAGTGAATGCCAGCGCAGTCACACCCACTGTGAGAGGATATGTGAGCCTCTAAGAGGGTATTGGCCATGGCCCTACAACTACCGCGGCTGCCGCGTGGCCTGCAGACTTGTCCTGCCCTGCCGCTGGTGGGCTGCCCGCATGCTGGGGCTTATCTAATTGTTCATTTCCATCCATGACCATAGATGTGCAACTAGGAAAGGGAAACCATTATTGCTGTTATGCTCCAAAACAAAATCTTAAAAAGAAATTCATTTTTTATTGGTTTTAAGTAATAATGCAATAAAATGTTGGTTTTAATTACAATCTAAAAAAAGCTGTCCCTAAATAAGGAATCACACTTGTACAGTACCAGTAGGCACTGCTCATCTAGTTAAGTAGTAGGCTTTTTCAGTATGTGATCATGTAGTATCTGGACAGCCTCTGATGCATTACATCTGCCATCTTACCAACGTCCTTTGACCTACAGTGGTGCTTGAAAGTTTGTGGGCACTTTAAAATGTTCTATATTTCTGCACAAATATGACTTAAAACATCAGCAGATTTTCACACAAGTCCTAAAAGTAGATAAAGAGAACACAGTTAAACAATCGAGACAATTATATTATACTTGGTCATTTATTTATTGAGGAAAATGATCCAATATGACATATTTGTGAGAGGCAAAAGTATGTGAACCTCTAGGATTCGCAGTTAATTTGAAAGTAAAATTAGAGTCAGATACTTTCAATCACTGGGATGAGAATCAGGTGTGAGTGGGGACCCTGTTTTAAGTCTGCACTTCACAATACATGTTTGCGGAAGTGTATCATGACATAAACAAAGGACATTTCTAAGAACCTCAGAAAAAGAGCTGTTGATGCTCATCAGGCTGGAGAAGCTTACAAAACCACCTCTAAAGAGTTTGGACTCCACCAATCCACAGTCAGACAGATTGTGTACAAATAGAGGAAATTCAAGACCATTGTTACCTCCTCAGGAGAGTGGTCGACCTACAAAGATTACTCCAAGAGCAAGGCGTGTAATAGACAACGAGTTCACAAAGGACTCCAAAGTGAAGGAAAACACTGCATTCCAACATAAGAACCTTATCTCATCTGTGAAACATGGTGGTGGTAGTATCAGGGTTTGGGCCTGTTTTGCTACATCTGGGAAAGGACGGCTTGTCATCACTGATGGAACAATGAATTGTGAATTATATCAGAGGATTCTAAAGGAAAATGTCAGGACATCTGTCCATGAACTGAATCTCAAGAGAAGGTGGGCCATAAAGCACGACAACGACCCTAAACACACAAGCCATATTGGATCATTTTCCTCAATAAATAAATGACCAAGTATAACATTTTTGTCTCATTTATTTAACTTGGTTCTTTTTATCTACTTTTAGGACTTGTGTGAACATCTGATGATGTTTCTGATCATATTTTTGCAGAAATATAGAAAATTCGAAAGGGTTCACAAACTTTCAAGCACCACTGTATGATGTCATACCACCATGATAAAAGTTCATGCTTTCTGCCATTTTCCCCTCTGCTTTGAACACCTAAACAGCTCCTGTTGAATCATTGGATAGCACAGTGTGTTACTGGTGTCTACTGCAAAATGCTTCCTGACTCTGTAGGTAATCCAGGTACATTTTGCATACTGCTTGATGAATACTGCATAGTCACACAAGTCATTCTCACCTACTGCTTTCACCTACTATGTGTCTACGTGTCATCACTGATGGAACAATGAATTGTGAATTATATCAGAGGATTCTAAAGGAAAATGTCAGGACATCTGTCCATGAACTGAATCTCAAGAGAAGGTGGGCCATAAAGCACGACAACGACCCTAAACACACAAGCCATATTGGATCATTTTCCTCAATAAATAAATGACCAAGTATAACATTTTTGTCTCATTTATTTAACTTGGTTCTTTTTATCTACTTTTAGGACTTGTGTGAACATCTGATGATGTTTCTGATCATATTTTTGCAGAAATATAGAAAATTCGAAAGGGTTCACAAACTTTCAAGCACCACTGTATGATGTCATACCACCATGATAAAAGTTCATGCTTTCTGCCATTTTCCCCTCTGCTTTGAACACCTAAACAGCTCCTGTTGAATCATTGGATAGCACAGTGTGTTACTGGTGTCTACTGCAAAATGCTTCCTGACTCTGTAGGTAATCCAGGTACATTTTGCATACTGCTTGATGAATACTGCATAGTCACACAAGTCATTCTCACCTACTGCTTTCACCTACTATGTAGTAGGGTCACAGGCTGCCATGGTCATGTTCTTAGCTCTTATGTTCTTAATGATTGTCGACTATAATTGAAAAAGTCATGATTGTAGATTTTCAGTAACTGTGTTTTCTAATCATTAAATTAAATTCAGTTAGAAGCATTCAAACTCTGGCATTTGCTCATTTGATTTTTATATTTCTTTTTGCTTTGAAGAGCAGTGAATTCTTGCAGAGTGTTGAATTCTGCAATTATTCTGCTTATTAGTTATTTAGAAAGGTCTTCATAAGTTAAATTAAGAGGGAAAGAAGAGAAGAGGGAAAATACAAATCTCTACGGAGGTTTGGCCTGGAATGAAATTTGGTATCCCTGGCATTTTGGTTGGTCCACTTATTCCATTAGTTGTTAAGCCTGTTGTCCTCTCTTGTCTGCTCTGCTAATACATTTTGAGTCCATCCATTCATCCATTATGTTTTGCTTATCTGTATCCAGATTGTGGGAGTAGCAACCCAAGAAAAAAAGACCAGACATCCCTCTTCCCAGCCACCTCTTCTATCTCAAATGGGAGGATTCCAAGGCATTCCCATGCCAGGAACACCTCACCAGGGAGGCATCCAGGAGGTACAGTAACCACATGTACCACCTCAACATAGAGGAGCAGTGGCTGTACACTGACACCGTACGAAGAAAACTCATTTCAGCTGCTTGTATCTCAGTTTTTCATTCACTACCCAAAGCTCATGACCATAGGTGAGGGTTGGAACATAGACCAACTGGTAAACAGAGAACTTTGCCTTCTGGCTCTGCTCTCTTTTCACCAAGACAGACTGGTTTAGACTACATCACTGCAGACACTGCCCCAATTCACCTGTTGATCTCCCATTTCTTCTTACACTCACTCGTGAACAAGACCCAGAGATACTTAAACTTTAACTGCTCCAATTGAGGCTCCTCATTGGATCATTATCTTATCACAGCGGAAAGGTTTGTGTACCTGCATGATCCCAGGAGCTAGGTCGTCTGGGGCAATAGCCCCTGGTAGGGTCTCCCAAGACAAATTGGCCCTGAGTGACAGAACATACAAAAAGTGACCAATAAAATATTTCATGAAGAAAACAAACAAGAACCAATTTCCCTCGCCCAGAATAGGGTCACCTGGGCCCCACCCTGGAGCCAGGCTTGGGAGGGAGGCTTCTTGGCAAAAGCCTGGTGGCTGGACCCATACCCATGGAGCATGGCCAGGCTCAGGTTGAAGGAGCTACATGGGTTGACTCTCACATGAGTTCACTGTCTGTGGGAGAGATAGTGATGGTGGTCAGGTGCATTGTGGATTGGGTAGTGACCAAAGGTTTTGGTGTTCCAGTCCTCAGCTACTGAAGCTAGCTTTTGGGACATGGAACGTAACGTTTTGAGTGGATTTTTTAAAATTGGCTGATAGTTTTTGTGACATTGACCAATTACTTGTAATACGATAACACCTGCTTAACATTTACTGGTCAACACATAAAAAAGGAAACATGTTTAGAATTTTTTTTTGTCCAAGAAAGAAATTTTATTTAGGCTGCACAGCACTGAAAGGACTTTATGTAGGCTCATCTTGCAACTCATTTTGCAATTTAATCAGTTAACATCAGTGAACGACTGTAACCAAAAACATTCAACATTGTTTCAAACTTTTTACAACATTTTTTTAAACAAACCTTATATTGAGTATAAAGAGAGTTTCTACTTTATTACACCTTCCTTTGTTTGGATCTCAAAAGAAATCAATTAATTAAGGAATAAATGCTGGGCCCTGGATATTTAAGAGGTTAAAGTTTAAGCCAGCTAGTACATAAGGTCATGCTGAAAGCCCTAAAATGTTCAAGTTGTCCCCCTCCAAGCTATGATTGAAAACTAGCTTTATTATAACTCAAAGTTGGCAGCTCTTTGTTTGCTGTTGAAGAAATCTGGGTTAGTTTCAATTTTGATGTTATGTGGGCAGTAATCTCAAACTTTAGCTTAATATCAATAGTAAGCCAGCTGCTAATTAAACCAAGAATTAACCACACACATATTAGTGGAGGCTGTTTAATGAGATTTAAAGTGACAGAGTCTCCTACATGTGGTTTGGGAAAGGTTTAAGCCAGTGAAAGCATCACCGCAAAGATTTTTGCATACATCCTTGCAATACCTCAAATTAGCAGCTCAGCTTGAAAGCGCAATCACACCGCTATTCACGTATTTTAAGTGGTAGCGTTTCGTAGACGGCTGTATAAACAGCAAAATGAAAAGAACAATACATGTGGCATTTCCTCTTTGTTGGTGTTAAATGGAGGGAAATAAAAAAAGAAGCTTTCCGCGCACGGGAAAGCCAATTAGCTTCATCGCTGTGTTAGATGTTATGCCGTTGTTTTCAGCAATGTGTGAAGGTTGGGAGCGAGCGCAGCACCGGGCTTTTGTGTGAGGGATGAAAAGCATCGGCGGCCCTTTGTAGAAAGGGAGAGATGTGGGAAGGTGCCTGAGCCTCTTTCCTGGGGGCTCCAACGTCTCCACTGATGTGCAACTAATGTGAGCTGATCACCGGAGCTGCCGAAAACAGACGTCTCAATAAAAGATGACATTTCAGATCAAAAAAAAAAAAAAAAATAAAAAAAAAAAAAAAGAGAAGATCCCAGGCGCATAAATTATTCTGAGACAGACTGGTCTGCGTCCTCATTAATTTATTTGCTCCCTAAAAGCAGGAGCCAATGCAGATTTTTCATGTGGTGCAATAGCAGCGAGGGTTGAATCGATCTCAGTGACAGAGTAACAAGATGCTAAGTAGATGTTTCGAAGGCTAGCGAAGATATTGGAGAGGAATCATTTTCATTGCAGGAGTTTTATTCTGCATTACTGGGATGGAGAGAATGGAGGGGTATGTGAGTGTGTGTTCCAGTCACAGTGCCGTGGCTTCTCAGTGGGGGAACCTGAATAACGCTGCTTGAAATCAAATTGACTTTGGCATGCAGTGTCCGAGAATGGCCATGTCAGAACTGAGCAAATTCACACTGCCTCAGGCCAGCGGTGGGCATCGCTGGCATTATATTTAGCCCCAATTTCAGCACGGGGCCTGGAAAAAGATGACTGCTTTCATATTTCAGAATGGGGCACATGCTCCCAAACTTACTGTGCATGGTGATCATCTCTGATGGTGATACCATGACCATCTGTGCGGTTATTCCTATCAATTATGGTCAAGCTCCAGTGCAGCAAGCAGTGTTTAATTAGCACGACATTTCCTATCACATCGGAGCAAGACAGAGAGGAATCGTTCAGCTTTGACTGGCCGTGGCTGCTTATCACCCATGCAGAGCAGATAAGACAGTCGCCGTGCTTCCGTAGGCTATATAATATTAATCCAGCACCCACGCATTCCAGATGGACTTAAAGGAAGGTGACAAGCGTGACATATCCAGGACCTCCTGATGACTCCGTTAAAGGAGCCTTCGACTAGCCTAAAGTGATGGAAGTGTGTGTACTTATGGGTGTGACTGAGTGAGAATGAGCGAGATGAAGAGGGCACCAATTTCCATCTCACCATCACTGTCTCTGTCACGCTCATTAAACAGAAACAACCTGCTGTGTGTCACAGCTCTAATTCTCAGCAAAGACGTCTGACTTTAGACAGAGTACACAAAGGATCGCTCAGCCTGACAGTGATCGTGTGGCGTCGAGGGCGAACCCTCATGACCTCTACAGTAGCTGAATCAGAAGCGTAAGTGGGCTTTTAGTGAGTCTCACAAGACCGGATCCAATTATGCCATAAACCCTGCTTCAAAAGTTAATCGTGTCAAAGAAACCCCCAACTAGGAATTTGCATCCACGTTTTTCTGCGCTGGCACCTTTTGTTCCTACAAAATTTGTTGGCATAAACACCATTTGAAAAGAAAGGCAAGTTTAGAAACAGAGAAAAGGGGGGAAAGAACAGCCCCGCTGCGAAACAAAGGCACATCACAGGCGCTGGAAGAACAAGGCTGGTACGCAGAGAACAACCTCTAGAGGATCGCTCTCCTCCGGCTCCGAACAGCAAGAAGCAGAAGAAGGAGGAGAAGAAGAAGCCGAAGCAGTGGTTGGAAGAGCTCCCCTGTAGAGGAACAGTGATGCAGGGGAGTGAGAGTAGAGGAGGCGTAGGGGGGTGCAGCAGAGCTGCTTTCTTGTTGGGAGCCCTCGAGGGCCCAAGAGCAGACGATATTTTGTGAGCAGTGCTGCCAGACAACCCCACGCTTGGACAATGAGTAGCCTCAGGTTACATCCTCCACCCTCAACTTACCTGGGTCAATAGACATCTTGGCATCAGAGAAACCAAGAAAGCAAGTCAGCTGCGTTCACAAGCAGAGGGCTTTGCTGATGCCTCCCAGTTGGAGGAGCGGTAGCATAGGAGTGAAGAATAAAGGATTTTTTTGTATAGACTTGCAGTGTTTGGAACTTCTCTGTCTATGCTTTTCATCAAATGGGATAAGAGCATGACGTTACATCAGACCTCAGCATGCACAATGGCCATTGTCCCAATTAATACATGTGTATGGCTATAACAGCATCCAGCGACATTCCTTTTCACCAGTACTGTCCATCAATATATTAAAAGAATGAAAACATCATGTAATAAGACGTATAGCAGCAGTAAAACTGTCTGCAGCCTCAATTGGAGGCAAAGGGTCAGTGTAGCTTATGAATGTTGGAATTTGCTTCATATTAGCACAGTCACAGTGCTTCACCTGTGAAGGTCTCAGACAATCACAGGGTTAATTATAAGAAACGGTACTCCAGCACGGCTAGAACAATGTGTTCAGTTCATCTGTAGAAAAAATACTTTTATGTTCCCAGATCATGAGGCCAAACCGTAAATGATCCATAGATGGAAGAGGAAACAGGCAAGTGTTGTAATCTGTTGGCTAATTTACTTAGCTTAGCTTAGCTTGATTAGCCTCCTCTGTTTTTCTGCATAGAACATTGGTCCTGGAGTCCTGCATGCTCTAGATATACTCACTGGACAATTCATTAGGTACACATACCTTGTACCTACACTTATACACTTATCACGCATTTTATCAGCCCCATTGACCTAGGGTGACCAGATCCGAGATGAGGAAAAAGAGGACACCTCCACACGTTTTTTTTTTTTTTTTTGGTGCTTGAACATAAATTGAATTATTATTATTATTATTATTATTATTATTATTATTATTATTATTATTATTATTAATGATTAATAAGTATTGACAAATTATGATTTATATTTTTGTAATAATTACTAGTTACTATATTATACTAATAATAACCATTACATTTATTATGCATAATAAAATTAATATTAATCATTATATATATAATGATTACATAATATATAAATAAATATAAATATATATAAACTGTAAAAGCATTTAGCATAAAATTATCACCCAATCCTTTCAATAGATCTCATTTACACATAATTATACCTCATTTTCAAGCAGAAATAAGCAGAAATTCTGAATTATTTTGATAATAGTTCAACTTAGAGGCATGTAAATAAACAGCTTATCACAGACTGGTAGACACGTATGCAGACACAGACTCAAATGTTAATGTTTGTGAATTTTATTATTAAATATTAAAATGATATTAAAATCTGATATTAAAATATGTCTAGCTGACGTGACACAGACAGAACAAATGCTCAACATGTAAACAACTTACAGGTGAAAACGGATGCTGTTTGAGGGAGAGACAGCGGCGACGGCCAATCACACATTGGCAAGAACCGGCAGAGCCATTTGGTGATCTTGTAGGCGGCCTAAAGGGAAACCGGCTTGGATTTCTGCTGGGTCCTAATGCTCATCCAAGTACATTTAATATAGCATTACATCTCACTCAAGTGAATCGAATGGAATAGGGGGAGGGTTTGTCAAATTCCGCCCAGACATGTTTTTTAAGTCTCAAAAAGAGGACATGTCCGGGTAAAAAAGGATGTCTGGTCACCCTACATTGACCAAATAGGGTTGTTTTGACCTCTCAGTGTCACTGCTGGAGTGAAAATAGTGCACCAACCAAAACTATCCAGCCAACAGCATTCTGTGAGCATCAATGAAGGACCAACACAAGCTGCAGCAACAGATGACCTGCTGTCTCTACAAGGTGAAGCAACAGATTAGGTATGTTTAATAGAGTGGACAGTGAGCTAGCATAGTGTTTAAAATCTCCAGCAGCTTTGCTGTGTCTGATCCACTTGTATCAGTGCAGCAAACACTAACACACCACCACCACGTCACTGTCACTGCATTGCTGAGAATGATCCCAAATAATACCTGCTCTGTGGTGGTCATGTAAAGGACAATGAGTGTAGATACAAGGTATGTGCACCTAATGAAGTGGCCAGTGAGTGTTTATTGCTGTTTTGCTCTGCTATACACCTGATCCAGACATTAAGAAGCCCTTTCTATGTGTTAAAGCACAATATTCCAGGACCAGGGTTGAAACTCTGTGCTCTACAAAAATCCATTCCCAGAGTGCTTCTGTGCAATCTTATTTCTTTAACCATATTTCTGATTTATGAACTGTAATCCCTGGATCTGAGGAGTCATGGTTCCACTCGGTGTTTCTTCCTCACACTTTTATAGACGCTTTCCTCACACTGTCATCCTAGGCTTGCTCATTAGGGAGCTGGACCTGGATTTCTGTAAAGCTGCTTTGTGACATTGTCTGTTAAATAAATAATGAAACAATTTAATTGCATTGAACCATGATGTTGCAAGCCATAGTTCATACAACTATTTCTGTAAACCTGTGGCATAAAAAAGTCAGCTAGAAAAAAAAATGTTCAGCAGGTTGCACATTATGCATCTCAGGGACTTTATACCACCGAAGTCTTCCATTTGCCGACTTGCTGACATTTCCAGGAAAGAATATGTACCCAGAGTGTGAAGTGTTCACATGGGATACGCCGAAAGCCACTTCAGTTTACACCTCCTCATTACAGCCCCCTCAGCGGTCTCAGGTGAGGAAGGTCTCTTGGAGAAGCCTCTGGTTTTAATGGCGTGCTGCTATAAATACACAAGGAGCCCAAACAGGGCCAGGGTCAGTGGGCCTTATTTTGCATTAGTACAGTGTGTCACTCTGCTAAATGTCTTCTGCTAGTTGAAATGCTAGTTGCATTTCATCACAGTGTTGACAAGTTCTTTGCATCTTGAGACCCTGAACATGACAAACCTTTCACAACGCCTCATTACTATTTTCCGCATGAGGAGAGAACAACAAACTTATGGCAGTTGCCATTCAACAATGGCCTGTTAAGTACAGTAGCTGCCTTTTCAATAGGGCAGTGTTTAGCTGTTGATACTGAGTGCTAGTGTAGGATTTATCTTGCATTTGCTACTTTTTCCATGGGTTGCTGGCATATTACAGTGATGTTTCCAGAATTAGCTCTGCTGCACACCAACGTAAACAGTGGTCCACAAACCTGGATCCTCAGTCAACCCAGCTAACACGATTTGGTTATTAGAACATTTTCTGAATGTTACAGATGTTATAAAAATGTTCTAGAAACATCTAGAAAACGTGACATTGAAAGAATCTAATTTGTAACATTTGTAACATTCAGAAAATGTTCTATTGTAAATGAACATTACGGTGATTTTTCCAGAATTAGCTCTGCTGCACACCAAAGTAAACAGTGGTCCACAAACCTGGATCCTCAGTCAACCCAGCTAACACGATTTGGTTATTAGAACATTTTCTGAATGTTACAAATTAGGTTCTTAGAATGTCACATTTTCTAGATATTTCTAGAACATTTTTGTTTACATTTTTTTTTTTATATTTTGGCCTTGTCCAATTGGGAGGAGACCCCATTAAGACCCAGAAAATGATGGGTCTGTCTCAATACCTTGTGAGTTCTGTACATATACAGCACTTTATGTCACAATATGCACAACAAGACGGCTGTCTGAATTCTTAGATACCTCAAAAAAGAGAAACTTTATTATGGTTGAGCATCGAATGCTTCCTCAGTTGTTAAGGAAATCCCATAATGCAATGTAGTGCAGCATACACAAGCAGAGTGGTTAGCAGCAGGGCAAGCAGCGTTATTCTTGTTTTTCTTGTTATTCTTGCATTTAATTAAGTTTTTCTACTAAAATTACAAAAAAAACTGCAAGAGCAGACCTATGGTGGTGATATGCTGAGGAGATTTTGACAGCTAAAGGCCAGTCACGTGCAGTGGGCGGGATTAAGTGATGTGCTTAACTGACAAGCTGCAAAGTTATCCCACCTGAAGTAATGGATGGGCTCACCACAAAAACCCTACAGTCACTGGCAATGTTTAATAATAACTATCAGATTTCTTTATGCTAAGAGTCTAGTCAGTAGTTCAGCTGAGATGCTACTCTGACCGAGAGGCAAACAGATGTTTCTGTTTGTTTTGTCTCATGGTGTCCACCACCTAAACAGTGGAGAGCTTCAGCTGAGGAGATGGTAATCATACGAGGTCTATTAAGATCAATAGCTCAGACTTTTAGACAGAGGCAGGGCCAAATAACGTCTGAGATCTCCCGGCACCGAGCCTAAGAAAGAGGGATCTCAGCCTCCGGCTCCAACAGGACATGAAAGGGGTGACTAACTGAGGCCGGAACTGACCGAGTTTATGAGGAAGGAAAATAAATGTGTTTTTAAAATGAGTGTAACAACGAGAGCCGGGCTGCTTAGGAGTGCCAACCCTGGGGCCGGCTCCGTACTTAAGACTTACAAAACCAACTCATTATCTTTCCTTCCACACACACGATGGAACCAGAGCTACCATTTCTCTCTCTCACTCGGTCTCTTTGCCAGCAGGCATTAGACCAACACTTCTGCAACACTGTTGTATGTAATTGCCATATGGACAGCATTTCGAGCCAGACCGAAGACCAAAAAGCCTGCCGGGCAGATTCCCCAGATAGCTAAATGAATATTTTATCTCATTTCCATCTAATTTGCACCAAATCATTATACAGAACACAGAAAATTTGTAATTAATTTATAGGACAGATCAAACGCAGGTCCGTGGTTTGATTTATTCTTTTTTTTGATAGGGATTTATTTTGATAACTTGTCCTTTCCGTCTTTATTTAGATCTTACTGTTCTTACTGGAACCTGTTTTTCTGCATAGTGGCATATCGTTATAATGCATGCAGCCAATTAGTTCTTGTGACCATGTATAAAAACGCCGGCCTCTGTTTGAATTTCACATGAACACTTCCTCGAGCCTGTTAGTCTGCTGTTTAATTAATTTCACACTGTTTAATTAAATCCAGAGAGCAGGGAGACTAACATTCAGCTGGGAACCTGATGTGTAAGTCGTATTATCTGTATTGAGAGTGAAATGCATGTGGCTAACAGTCTGAGTCCTTTTTGAAGTTGACTTTAACCAGAGTGGCAAAGCTTATTCACACGATTTTGAAACAAACTTTGACAGAAGGGATCAAACCGTGGTAAGAAAAGTCTTAAATAAGACTTTTTATGTGTTCTTTGGGTTCGTTAGGGGGTTTGGATTGGAGACCTCAGGGAAAACCTTGCTGCTGGAAGTGTTGTTGGTGGTCCTGTGTGGATACAGTGACAGGAACACTGTACTGTATAAATGCTGCTGTCTTTTGAATGAGACCTAAAACCGAGGTCCCAATTCTTTGAAGTCAGAAAAATGATTCCTGGTCATTTTTTTTCAAAAAGTGCAAGACGTAACCCCAATGTCCCAGCTAAATTTAACACCTAATTATTCCCTTTCTGCAAAAACTGGCTTAGTCTCTCCTCACCACTCAGTCTAATAGCTAATGTGTGCTGAGAGCTCTGGCATGGACTGACAGGTGGATGTGTGCTGCACATTGGTGGCAGTTGAGGTGACTCTAATGTCTTTCACAAATGTCAAAGCACTTTGTGTAGACTATTCACTAGAAAAGTGCTATAGAAATGTCATCCATCCATCTATCCATCCATCCATCCATCTATCTCGGATGTTGTGAATATTATAGGAACAAATTCAGGGACTACATTTCCCATAGCTTCCCAAAGTTCATGTTAGGAGCATGTTTATGTACACAAGTGAGTACACCTCACACTGAACATGTCCAAATTGTATCCAATTGTGTTGTTGTCTCTCCCTGGTGTCATGTGACTCGTTAGATTCCAGGTGTTAATGTGGAGCAGTGCTGTTAAATTTTCTCATTCTTGCCACTGGCACAGGCACTTTCTGATATGGGTGATATGGGCAGCTGCCCAGGGCAGCATAACGTCAGGGGCGGGACAAGGGCAGCCTGTCCCAACTCTGAGAGGTTCTGTTATGCGCCCTTTGGACTGTTCATGGGTTGCAGATGAGGAGTTGTTCACCCAGGGCACAAAACGGGCTAGGACCACCACTGGCCCACTGGATACTCAACAAGGCACCTCATGGTAAAGAATTCTCTGAGGATGTGAGAAAAAGAATTCATGCTCTGCAGAAAGATGGTCTAGGCCAGGTATGCCCAACTCCAGTCCTGGAGGGCCGGATTCCTGCACAATTTGGTGTTTGCCCTGCCCTGACACTACTATTAAACATGTTCATTACCTGCTGAGCTGAATCAGGTGTGTTTGATCAGGAAGATCACCAAACTGTGCAGGAATCTGGCCCTCCAGGACTGGAATTGGGCATGTCTGGTCTAGGCTATAAGAAGATTACTAACACCCTGAAACTGAGCTACAGCACAGTGGCCAAGGTCATAAAGTGGGTTCCCAGGATGGGTTCCACTTGGAATATGCCTCACCAGGGTCAACCAAAGAAGTTGAGTACACATGAGTCATGTCCAGAGGTTTGCTTAATAAAGAGACGCATGAGTGTTGCCAGCATTGCTGCAGAGGTTGAAGAAGTGGAAGGTCAGCTTGTTGGTGCTCAGACCATACGACACACACTGCATCAACTCGGTCTGCATGGCCATCCTCCCAGAAGGAAGCCTCTAAAAAATGTGGCAAATAGTTTGCTAAAGACAAGCAGTACAAGAGCATGGATTACTGGAACCATGTCCTCTGGTCTGATGAGACCAAAATAAACTTGTTTGGCTCAGATGATGTCCAGCATGTGTGGCAGCACCCTGGTGAGGAGTACCAAGATAACTGTGTCTTGCCTACAGTCAAACATGGTGGTGGTAGCCTCAAGGTCTGAGGCTGCATAAGTGTTACTGCGCTGGAGAGCTGCAGTTCATTGAGGGAAAAATGAATTTCAATGTGTGCTGTGACAAAGGTCCAGGGTCAATGCAACCATCTATCAGGAAGTTTTAGAGCACTTCATGCTTCCTGCTGCTGACCAACTTTATTTCCAACAGGACTTGCCACCTGCACACAGTGCCAAAGCTACCAGTACCTGGTTTAAGGACCATGGTATCCCTGTTCTTAATTGACCAGCAAACTCGCCTGACCTTAAGCCCATAGACAATCTATGTGGTACTGTGAAGAAGATGTGATACACCAGACCCAACAGTTCAGAAGAGCTGAAGACCACTATCAGAGCAACCTGGGCTCTCATAACACCTGAGCAGTGCCACAGACTGATCCACTCCATGCCACGCCGCACTGCTGCAATAATCCAGGCCAAAGGAGCTCCAACTAAATATTGAGTGCTATACATGCTCATACTTTTCAGTTTGGCCAACATTTCTAAAAATCCTTTTTTGTATATATATATATAATATTCCCATAATGTAGCTTGGTGCGCAGTGGCTTAGTGGTTAGCAGTGTTGGGAACGTTACTTTAAAAAAGTAATTAGTTATAGTTACTCACTACTTGTTTAAAAAAGTAACTTAGTTAGAAACTGAATTACTCTATAATAAAAGTAACTCGTTACCAGGGAAAGTAACTATTTGCATTACAGTTAAAAAAAGTAATTTGTCAAAGAATAAGGATT
>BRDA01046842.1:0-11854 GCA_036984385.1 Crenuchus spilurus
ATGAGATTTTGAGTATGATTCCAAATCCAGACCTCCAAGGGGTAATAATTTTGATTTACATTTATCATTTTTATGTTATTTTGTTCTCAACGCATCCCACTATGTAATAAATAAAGATTTTCAACTGGAATATTTTATTCGTTGAGATCTATGATGTTATTTTAGTGCTCCCTTTATTTTTTTGAGCAGTGTATATTGGAATATTATGACCATTATGGGAATAACCACCCTTGACTTGGAGTGATCACTCAGTGGTGATGCCTGACACTTTTGTATTGATTGCTCTGAACCACTTGTCAAGTTGTTGTTCCCCTCTGGCATCAGTGACCTGTGGGACACCACTGTTATGCCACTGGGAGGCACTCAATGTACGAGAAGTCCATTCTTAATTCACCTTCACGATAGCGGCTCTAGAACATCCTATAAATTTGGTGATTTCTGAGATGCTACCACCCTTCACCCGGTACCCTATTATCATGCACTTTTAAACATCAATCATACAAGCTCTTTGCCCATGACAACTATTTTACACTCTGCTACAACTGACTGGTGTGCTCACTTATGTATACATGCAGCAAACCCTGTCATGTGGCACCTGTGACATCCTGGGCCACATTCATTCCAAACCAGAGGTGGTCATAATATGTAGCTCATCATTGGTCAGTTACTGACCACAAGACTGATGTTCTCCAGATCAATACCTTTCCTGTTGACTTGAACATGCATGATTATTTAGATGGGCGACAGCAGCCAATAATACTATATCTACCTGTCTAACTATCCACCAAAATATAACATTAGTTCTTTAAACAAAGTTAACTTGAACCCACTGTTCACCAAAACCAAAATAAATCTACTTCAAACAAGATCTATACTGCAAAACTCACGGCTAGAATAAAGAAACAGCAGGCTTCCAGCAGCTTCACAGCCTTTAGAGCTGTAGGCCTGTGGCAGGCCTGTGGAGATGATAATAGGGTAGCTAGAACTGGACCTCGCTCACTTACTGAGGCATGGAGAACCCAGAGGGAGAGTAGAAAGCTGGCCTTGAGCAGCAAGTAAACATTATATACACACATACGCAAACACACCATTCATTCATCAGCTGTGCTGCAAATATGCATTGAAGCCATCAAAGATGTGGGAGACGGAGTCCATGAATATTCGCGCCAGAAAATGAGGGATGTCTCACAAATTCAGAGATGTGAGCATAGTGTACACACACAAGCTCCCAGACATATATACAAAGCCACCCCCACCCTCCAGCAACAGCTTGTTCAGCTAATTGCTCATTTAAGTAATTTGGCCTTTATAGATGCTTTCCCCCCTTCAACTCCTACCCTTCATTTTCTCTATCCATCTGAATCACCAGTGAGGTCACTGGGTGGGATGTTTTGGCCATTTTTAATAAGCACGCGAGCCGGCGGTTCCTGGCACACTTCCACCTAAGAGCAAAATGAGGCGGTTTGTTGATGACTATCATAAACTCCACACACACACATATATATCATTATCACAGTGCTGCGGTTATTATTTCTGTCATAATTTAAGCCAGTCAGGACTTGGGATTCAGGACCCATCTCCACTTCATCTACGACTCTGAAAAGTGCACATTCCAGTCTAAAAGTGTAAAAGCCGCCCTTGTCAGGAAGATTGGAGGCCTTTAATGATGCGTGGGGCTGGTAATCACCTACTTCCTCTCAGAAAGAAACCCCTCCAACCTTTTTACCTTTAGAAAAACAGTCCCCTTCTCCTGCTACATTCCTCCTTCACTCTGTTTGCAGTCCTGCAGGGGTTACGACAGCTGTCGAGCCTTGATGGAAACTGCTATGAGGTGGTGTTGTGAGGTGTAGAGAAGGTTGATCCTCAGGTGTCATACAGAGCCAGTAATCTGTAACCATATTCATAACCTTTAAAAGAGAGAAAACTGACTGGTCACCGCTGAAGTGAATAGTGATGATTATCATAACAGTGGACTGAAATCCTGAAATATATTAGATGTTAAGGGTGTTTTCACACCTACCTTCTTTGGTCCAGACTTCTCAGTTTGGTCCAAAGCAAAAGAAAAGGTGTGAAAGGTGGTTCCAAATAGGGATGAGTGAGTACACCACTATCTGTATCTGTATCCATTTAAATGATCTGTATCCGCGTCTGTACTTAGTGGGCGGGGCCTAAACCGGGATTGGGCGTGGTTTAACTGAAAGTGGGTGGGGCTTAAATCGCCACATTACATTGTTTTAAGTCTGAAATTGATATGGATTGATCAGAAGTTGCTGTATGTATTGTTTATTTGAAAACTATTTACAGAACAGCTTCAAAATTCAAATCAATGTTTTTGATCACAAAAGTAAGAGAACTACTCACGGAACCAGTTTTTTGTAAACTCAGAATATGAATGAATACAACTCATGCAGTAGGAAATTATGAACTACTAAACTAACTACGAAGAGTTGTCATACTCAACACAACTTCCTTTTATATTTTTTATTTATTTTATGATTAAGCTGATTTTTTTTCTTTCAATTATTTATTTATTTTTACTACCTAAAGTTCTCTGCATTTTTTTCCCACACGAAGTTAAACAATGTTGATTAACGTGTGTGTGTGTGTCTGTGTGTGTGTGACTGAGTGACTGTGAGAGGGAGTGATAGCACAGCACAGCTCTGGCAGAGATGTGTCTGTGAAGGGAGGGGCGGGCGCTCTGTGTGACTGGCCAATCACAGATCTTGAAGACAGTTACTTACCGAGTCAGGATTTCCCTTCACGGATATTGAGTTTTACTTATCCTGATCGTACTTGCCAAAAAAGCTTTATCCGTACCAGATACTCGTCTAAATGAGTATCCAGCTCAACCCTAGTTCCAAACATAGGACCAAAATTTGGTTCAACCAAAAGAGGTGGTCTCAGTATGTACCACGTTTGGTTTGTTTGCAGTGTGAAAACACTTTTTGGGATGGTTTGGACTTCTGGGCCAATTACAGAAACATCCCCCAATAAACAATAGAAGAAGAGAAGGACATGGGGAGGAGGAGAGCAAATGTTTAATTGAAATTTGGTTTGATGAAGAGTAAACTTGGTGAAACCTTATTTTCTGAGAGGACACCGATGTCTGGAAACAAATTCCTTGTGTGTATCAAAATATTTGACCAATAAATCTGATTCTGATTCATATATAACAGGACAGAAGAGCAATGCCACGTCAAGGCACAGAAACTGGCAGCAATATATAAAGGTGCAACATCAGAAATTTGATGGGAATTTGAAGTATTGAGTAGTAGTGTTCCAGAAGTTGGTGCTTCTTGTATACATGCGAGACTATTAGCAATAAAATGTAAACAAATGAACCTGTTTGTTCATTTTGTCAGGGAAAGACTGAATTACCTACTGAATTGACACACGCCTTTCTATAAACCAATCAAACTGAAGTATACCAGCTGGCACACAACAGACCTTCAACACTGAAATATGGTTGAAATAATATCTGTTGTTCTTTCAACATTTAAACTATGTTGAAACAACATTTAACATTAAATGGTTGTGCAAATGCTGAAATTTAACATTGAATAAACATGTTTTCAACATTCTGTCTTGAATTAGCATTAATATATTTTGATTACCATACATTTAAAAAAATGTTTGGAGAGCTGAAAAAAGAAAAGTACAAACGAACTCTGGCACTAGATGACCTCTTGATGAAGCTATTTCTTCTTCTTCTTAAGTCAGTATGTGAGGGGCATAACATTATTAGTTACACATAAAAAATGACTAAAACGGATGACTCCAGTACCTGGTTGTCTATTAGCTAACCTGGCAAAAAAAAATTTTGCTAACCTGGCTAGTTGTGAAGTTAGCTGCTAGCTAACTAGCTAGCATTAGCAAAAATGAGAAACGCCAGCAATGTGATAATTAGATATATTTTTTAGCAGTCTAATATTAATTTGCCTTTTTGCAGTTCCTGTTGTGGTTTCCTAAGTGTGTACCTGCTAATTTCTAAATAGTACCTGCTAACATGCTAGTTTATATCTGGCATTAGTGATGCGATTGTTTTAGGTTTTGTTGCTAATGTAGTTTCTCATCCCACTAAAATAGTTTTTCAGGGTGTTTTCTCATATGTAGAATTACGAGGCGGTGTCATGCCTCCTTTTTTTTTTTAGTTTTGGGGTGTGTGGCACTGTATATGCATAGAGAGGGTAGATGACATTGAAGTTGGACAACTAGATGGTACATTATTGATGAATAGTTATTAACTGATTACATTGAGTTAAACTGGTAAGTGTTGCTGTTTTGTGTGTGAACATATTCTATATTCACTTAATATTTATTGTTACTGCTTAGATTTGAGTTAGTTTTTTGTGTGACTCACATCATGGTACTATTTCCATTTCAGGTCCAGATCTGTATTGTGTAATGTTCTCTATTGCTCTTCAATGTTCTTATCCTGTGGATAAAGGATAATTGTAGCTTGACCTTCTCTGCGAACTGATATCCTGAAAGAAAAATGCTAGTTGTACAAGTAAGCACTTTCAATTCACATGTTTTGTTTTACTCTTTTCAGCAAGCAAATTTTAAAAGACCAGGAGGTGTAGATGCTGTGGACATGATCAAGAACTCGATGGCTGTGTAAGTAGTCAAATCTGCACCCCATTTACAAAATATCCCTTTCAACAGTAAATATTTTAACACTTTGTATGTTGTACTATATGTTCTTGTTTATCAGAAGATGCCATGTTGGCCAATATGAGCATAAAGGGAAGATGTAGCCCATGTAGGTGATGACAATGAAATGTAGGGGTATCATGAAAAGGTCTTTAGTGCCTTTGCAAACCTGCAGTGTGAAACCAACACTAACCAGATGAAATGTAACCAAAAGATTAACCCTTTCAGAGTGAAAATGCCTAAAGACATCAGATCTGAAAGTGGACATGTAGGATAAATGGCCATCACTGAAGGCCTAATAAGCTTTAATAAGGTCCAAATTGTCAAATTGTTGTGGTAAGATGCATCCTTTCCCAGCTGATATTATTAAATACTTTAGATTTTGTCTTTATATAAAAGATTAAAGATGTTTACCATGCCAACACCACTTATATTTTACAATTTGACATATGGGACAAAAAGTATTTTAAGTATTTTACAGATTGAAAATAGGAACACAGGTTGGAACATTTAATGGTAAAAATGGAGATCAAGTCTTGCGAATATGCAACTACTTACAACAAAAAGCAGATGTGAGGATTCTTTTTTTTGTCCACTTGGTGGATGTTATGATAGGTTGTGTGTTTGGCTTTCTCGCAGGCATCTCACCCCTCCTGCCTCACTACTTTTACAGATGTGTAAGTACCATTAATTTTTATATCACATTTAAATGAACTCAGTTTTTATTTGGTCTATCAATATCAAATGTAAAGTAGTATAGAGTTTCAAGCCAGATCATCACGACTTTGTTTTTATGCTGTGACATTCAGAACCAGACACGTGATTGGTGATAGTAAATTAGAGTGGAACTGTTTATGGGTTACTCAGTAGAACAAAAGCTTGATAAGTGTTTCTTAGCCATCACCTAACCCCATTTTGAGAACCATGGTGTTAACATGATCAGTGTAGGTGCAAGAGTAGCTCTGCTGTACGCTTGGATGAACCTGCACTTATTGTGCTACACACCTGCTCAGGAGCTTCCCCATTATCACAAGCCATGATACGGGGCTCATATACAGCCATGAAACGTGACTCTTTATCCGTATCATTTTAGTTATCAGGTTTGGTTGTGTTTAATATCTGTAGCTTTGTTCAATGCCACAGTGGAAAGTTTTGGATCTGTTGCTCACCCAACAGCTGTTGAAGCTTTTCATTTTAATTTACCCTTCGTTGTTCATTACCGTTTCCCATATACAGCACCAAATGTTCATCTACAGACATTTTTTATATGTCTGCACACACAGATTTCTTCCTGAAATGTTAACAAGCAGAGTGCTGCTGGGTGCACGTCGGTGTGTGTCCTCCGTGAATGGCATTCCACTCATGTCCGAAATAATGCTCCACTCTCTATGACTGTGTTTGTGTGTCTGCGGATCGAAATCTGATCAGCTCATGAATTCTTCAGCAGTAACATTCTCCTAAACCTGGCTGATGTGTTCAGTGTGACTGGCAGGATGTGAGGTGTTTTAAGGCTGGTGCTGTTACGATTGCTCAGTTTAAAGAACATAAATCAAACCTCTCTGTGAACACTGATGAGATGGAAGATGATGATGATTATCCATCTATCCATCCATTCATTCTTCTCTCTGTCCCTGTGTTTTTATCCCTCCATCGATAAGCTTGTCTCTGGTGGTCTGTTTATCTCTCTGTGTCCATCCATTAATACATGCTTTCAATATTGAACCATCCATCTGTTCATCTCTCTTTCTGTCTGTTTGTGTCTACTAAATCATCCATCCATTTTTCTGTCTACCTTTTTCTCCATCCATCCATTCATCTCCATGCATGCCTATTCATCCATCCACTGTTTGTCTTTCTATTTTTTTTTTTTTACTCATCTATCCATCCATCTCTATCTGTCTATCTATTCGTCATTTCATCTGTCCATTGTCTATCCATCTATCCATTTCTCAGTCTGGCTGTCTATCCATTCTTCCCTCTCTCTGCCTGTCTGTCCATCATCTGTCTGTCCACCTGTCTGTCTATCCAGCATTTATCTATCTGTATATGGATCCATCCATCTCTTTATCCCTCCATCCCTTTAATACAATTCTTTATTACTAATTGAAATAGAAATTGCAGAACTGTTTGATGACTAAAAGATCCAGTAGTGTGTGTGTGTGTGTGTGTGTTTTGCACTTTTTGGTCTGTCTAGTGTGTTTGTCTCCTATATATATGAGGGGGCGCTGAGGTCAGAGGACTGCTCCTCTTTCTGAGATTACTGCTCCTCTCTCTGTTATTTTCTATTTCTGCTAGCTGTAATTTACCCCCCACACACACACTCTCACTCCTACACACACACACACACACACACACACCACCACCAGCAGCCCTAAATGTCACTTCCCCTCTGGAGCGCTCACAGACTGAGGTTCCCAGATCAGGTGTTCTCTCAGGTTCTAGATATGTACACTCATCAGCTTTAAAACAGAACTGTTACATGTTTAGACTTCCGTGGTAAAGTTGTGGTCTACTTTAGTGTAGGATTTGTCAAAAGCTGTTACTGATTAGTGAAGGAAAGTTGAGTTTCAAAGCTGCTCTGCTTTGTCTGACAACGTGTAGACCTCTTGATCACATTAAAGATGGTTTCAGTGGGATACAAGTCTGGAGACTGGGCTGGAAATTTGGTGTGGACTCTTCTAAAATTGGCATTATGTTTTTTGCATGTAGCCTTTTATAAATGACACTACTGTTTTGCTTGTGCATGTTCATATGATCACGGCAAAGGTCATGTACTGTCCTATAAACAAGGAAAAAAGCCTAAAAATAAAAAGCGTAAATAAACAAATTCAAAGAAAAACCAAACCTCCTAATTCTCCTGTGTCAATGCTGCATCGTCATTAGTAATTACAAAATATGCTCTGGGGAGCTTCCTCATCTGCGGCTGCTGTTATTTATGCCAAAAGGTTCTGATTTCCTGACCTTCAACATCTCCATCTATATGCATACCAGACTCTCATATGCTGTTATTTTTTGGAGAGCACTTCAGCTATATGAGCTGACATTAACAGTATCAGATTTGCTCAGTGAGGAGTATGGCTGTCTACGCTAGCTGGGATTTTAAGCCATCAAATGCTAGGACTGTAAGCAAGCATCAATATGCTTGAGTATCACAGTATTACATTTTGTGATATCAGTTCTGAAAACACATTATGGACTTTTAGTTAATAGTTTACATGTAAACTACATGTTTACATGATTTGTGGTTCATTTTGTGTTGTCTTTAAACCCCTGACCACTAGATGGCAGTGTTGTAACCTTCAGCCATTAGACTCTTCCACTTCAATTTTTAATGCACTGCTGACAGTCACATCAGTCGCGTTTCCATTGACCCTGAAATACCGCAAATTAGAATTGCGAATAAAAATTTGTTTAATGGAAACACGACAATTTCTAAAAAACTCATGTGCTAAGATGAGGTGGTTTTTCAGTCATATCGAAATTGGTTTATATCGCAAAAGTGTAATGGAAACACTCGAATGCACCAAGGGAGTCACGTGATCAACAACCGGACGTTTCTATTGGCAAAAAAGACGACGAAGAAGAAGACAACAACAGAAAGCAAGAGGATGAAGATGACGCGGCATATTTGGAATAACGAGGAGAATCCTTGGACAATGTGCAGCTGCTCCACTAGAGATCTCACAGCATCACAAAGTTCATTAAAAGTTGAGTGTGTCATTCTAAAATGTTGAATCCACAGCTCTTCTGTAAAATCATCGACTACAGTTTCCCAAAAACGCTGCATACGTAGCCGCTCCCAAGTATAAGGGGCTTGTCACTCCAAAGCCTCGATAAGTCTCCGTCTCCTCTGATGGCTGATGATGAGCGCTAGTGCCGTGGTAGCAGTATGTATAAAGCTGAAGTATGTGTTTACATCCACTGCCGCCATGTTTGTAATGACTTATCGCGAGAACAAACATATTCACACGTGATTTTATAAAAGTATTTCACATTTAATGGAAACACCGCAATTGCGAAACTTTTGTTGAATAGTTTTTTCGACAAAACAGAATATCGATAAAGTTTTGCGCAAAACTGCAAAGGAAACGTGACTACCATCTTCTTAATAGAGGGTCCCGATATCACATTATATTATATTGTACCACCTGTATCATGATATGTATTGTATTACTAGGGTCTTACCTATAGACTGTACTATCACATAGCACAACCTTCTCACCAAATATTCTGCTTGCAAAGTCATTTTTATTTGACCACATTCGTAATGTATCCTTAATCAGTGTGTCAAGTAAACATATTGATATATATGTGTGTGTGTGTGTGTGTCAAGGTAAAGTCAAAACAGTATTTTGAGTAAACTGCTAATTTCCTTAATTATGTGACACTTTCAATTTAACTGTAAGCCTAACTTTCTATAGTTCTCACTCTCTTTGTAAGATGGTTAACCATTCTAAAGTGATTGCAACCTTTGGCATCAGTTTGTCCAGATTAAGGCCAAAGGAATGATAATGCAGAGAATCTCAGTGGGCCAGTTCAGCACTGAACAGAGTAAGGATATTTCTCATCATACAGTGTGACTGAAAGTCCACTCTGCTGAGATCAAACCTCATCCGCAGAAAGAGACAAAAGGCCATAGTAATCTTTTCTGAGGAGCATGTGTGGACAGAGGAGAAGTGGTCCAAAGTTCACTTTATTGATGAAATCAAGTTGAATTTATTTGTGCCTGATGCATCAACCTGGGGAAAGACTGAACCCAAAGTGTGTAAAGATGTCAGTGAAAGCTGGAGGCGGAAGTGTCATAGTTTGGGGAATGTTTTCAGCAGCAGAAGTTGGACCTCTTATGCAGCTTCATGGCAGAATGGATGCAAATGTGCATATATATAATATATATATATATATATATAATGTGTGTGTGTGTGTGTAAGTCCCATCACTCTTCTTGTAGGTTTTAATAGCCAGGCAGCAGATAGTAAAATGCAGGTTGTGCAGACCCACGTGGATTTACATTCTTTTCCACTTTCATGTAAAAGCTACACAACTCTGTGACTGCAACATGATCCAGTTGCTGGACGAGTATGCTGCATCGCTGAACCACGATGGGCTCCATTTCTATTCATTCATTGAGCACAGGCATCGGGTATTTATCCATTACCTCCACCATGCACACAATTTATGGACGTGGCTACAGAGTCTTTGAGGTGATGAAATAGCCGGCCATTCTCTACAAACACCATGCTGGCAGTCTTCTGAGAGAAACTTCAGCCTATACTCAAGTACAAGTGCTGTTATTATAGACATGAAAACACTCTGTCCAGGAGTCCTGTAACAGTGAGAATTGAGGGTTTAAAGTACTCTTGTACATGTTGCTGTTTGAAAACTTGCTGCTATGAGATGGAAGGACTCTTTACTTAATGATAGATGTGTATAAACCTTTAGAAATTGCATGTTGCAAAGCTGATAATGAGCCCGAGCTGTGTGGAAGACTTGATTGAGGAAGTGTGGAGGGATTTGGGGATTTTCGAGCTGGATCAGTGTGGTGTTCACAGTTTGTAACTTTGGTTTTTTGACGATAGTTTAGTCTAAAGCTTCTGTTTCTAATAGTAGTAGTTATCTTAAATCCTAAATATTGTCCATAATTTTCAGAAAACAATTTAGCAAGCACAACACACACTAACACACCACCCCCACATCAGTGTCACTACAGTGCTGAGAATGGTCCACTGCCCAGATAATACCTACAGGGTGAAATGAGGCTAACAAAGTATACAGAGAAATAGATGGACTAGTCTATAATTGAAGAACTACAAACTGCACTTGTATGGTCAGTGGAGCTGATATAGTCGATGGTTCCTGGTGAAGAGAGGTAGCATCTCTGAAACCGCAAACTTTGTGGGATGTTGTCGAGGTGCCGTAGTCAAGGTGTTTAGATAATGGACTTCTCGTACATTTAGTGCTTCTCAACAGCATAGCAGTCTTGCCCTACAGGCCATTGATGCCAGAGGGTAACAACGACTCCAGCAAGTGGTAAAGAGCAATTGACATGCCCTAACACAGCTTGATGATGGTCACAATGTATAAGACTGTCCACAACTCTAGGCAAGTGTGTTCACTGCCCCCTAGTGTCTGGGTTGAATAGTGCGTGTAAGCATGTTTCTGCTCAAGCACAATGGTGAACGTGTCACTTTCACTCTTTCATTTTGCCTGTGTATTGAAAACAGACTAAATGTGGAAAGTGTCCGAGCGGGCAGTTCTAGCCAGGGGTGGTTATTCCCACTATTAGGTAGGTGGTCATAATGTTCTGTTTTTGGTTTAAATTGATGTAAAGTAATGGAATAAAATCTAAAATATTTAATTGTGTTTGATTACAGCTGTAGATACAAATACAATAACAGAGTAATACACACACACACACACACACACACACACACACATACGTCATACTGTCAACCGGAGGTCACTCAAGTTCATACAGACTTCCTTAAGAACACAACAAATTTGAACAGAAAAAGAAAGATAGAGACAGAGAGACAGAGAGACAGAGAGAGAGACAGAGAGAGAGAGAGAGAGAGAGAGAGAGGGGGAGAGACAGAGAGAGAGAGAGAGAGAGGGGGAGAGACAAAGTGAGAGATGGTGTGGTTTTGACTAACGGCCTCACTCTGTTTTCAATTTGTACTGTCAGGGGTTTTCTGTGGGCCAGCATGCAGCAGGCAGAGGGAGGGAGGGAGGAAGAGATAGAGAAATGAAGAGATGGAGGGGCTCTGACTGAAAACGAACATACGCTCTAATCACATTAACTCTTACTCAGCACTTGGCAGCTTTCAGCAGGACATCCTGTTAAAAAATATTGATTCTCCACACAGCAGCCTGATCCAAAATATTGTTCTGGTCAAGACTAGTGGGGGATCCTTACAGCCCCATCTCCACCACCCGCACCCTCTGAGTCCCATCTCCACCACCCGCACCCTCTGAGTCCCCTCTCCACCACCCGCACCCTCTGAGTCCCCTCTCAACCACCCGCACCCTCTGAGTCCCGTCTCCACCACCCTCATCCTCAGAGTCCCGTCTCCACCACCCTCATCCTCAGAGTCCCGTCTCCACCACCGGCATCCTCAGAGTCCCGTCTCCACCACCCGCATCCTCAGAGTCCCGTCTCCACCACCCGCATCCTCAGAGTCCCCTCTCCACCACCCGCATCCTC
>BRDA01046848.1:0-14066 GCA_036984385.1 Crenuchus spilurus
TGCATGTTGCACTATGGTTCCGGAGGAACGTAATTTCATTGCACTGTGTACCTGTACTCAGATGTAACGACAATAAAAGCCACTTGACTTGACTTTCTGAAGTGTTAAGGATGATAAGTTTAAGGCATATGGTTGGATTTAACCATCAGATGTGGCAATACTTCGTGTAGGACAGACAAAAGACCAGGTTTAAATAGAGTTTAATAAACAGTGATTTCAGAACTCTGGTGAAAATGACCTTCGGACTCTCCCCTGATTGGTGAAGGGCGTGTGCCTCTCACATGAGTGCTGCTGGGAAGTGGAGTTTGCTCTCCATAGAAGTCCTGACACTTATAAGCACTTTTTGGGGGGGGTTACAATTATTCGCAGATTCGCTCTTTTCGCGGTAGGTTCTGGTCCCTAACCCCTAATAATATGGAGTGTTTATCACTGCATTTCCCAGGTTTGCAGAAAAACAAACCTTGTGAGCCATTAGAGAGGTAATGTGATGTAAATGAGAGTCTGTAGGGCTAGTGTATAGGGTCTAGGGTGCATGTCGTAGGGCAAGTTGTTTTGGTATTCGGCCTCGGCCACTTGGCTCGATTCGGCCTCGGCCGCTCACTCAGCTCGGCTTGTGTGTATGTGTGTTTGTGTGAATACGCACATGCAAGCCTGTAGCATGATTCCTGCTCTATTATTTTTATATAAATTTTTTTTTCCTTTGTGGAAAGAGGATTCACTCTCACTAAAACTGAGGGACAGTCTGTGACACTGAATGTGTGACGACGCACTGATTTGCATGACAACCGAGCAGTGCAGCAGACAAGGGCTGGTTAAGGGTCTAATCGCCATGACACAGGAAGTGGTCCCTCTGTAAGGGACCAATTGCCACGCAGCAGGGCAGGCCCCTGCTGATTTACATCCACTCCATGAGCGAGGCGAACTCTTACTTGGTTTTGGAATTTTGGCTGTTTAAGGACTAATATCTCCTATTGTAGTGTACAGATGTGGTTGGGAATCTTGAAAAAAAAAAATGACAAGAACATAATGAAAAACACAGAAGTATATAATATCAAGGACTTAATGTTGGATTTAAAGGACTGAAGACTGAACCGTTGAAACCGTGAAAATACAGCATCAGCATCAGAAGGCCATCACTTCCTGTACTTATTAAAGGCCAAACCTTTATGCCTCATGCTCTCCATGGGATTATTTTTATTGTACTTTGGTACAGGGCGTGAACTCTTTCTGTTGTATTTTGTGTGTGATGGATGAAGAGAGGCGAATGCAGATATGGAGCAGACTTTATGAAGGTTTATTGAATGAAAAAGACAAACAAATGACAGCACGAGGGCTGAAAACTCACACTAAAGTAAACTATAATCAAGACTAGAAAACAATGATGCAGGAGCAACTGAGGACATACCTTAACTTGAAACACTGCAGAATGACAAGACCTTGAACAACCTAACCAGACAAAGCACAAGGCACAACTAACAACATCAAACAACAAACAATGACCAACAACCAAGACACTGACAAACAGGGTATTTAAAGACTGGGACTAATTGACTGAAACATGAGACACCTGTACATAATGAACACAATGATCACATGACACGACAGGAAATACCTTAAAAGGACATGTAACACATGACTAAACCACAAGAGGGAGACAGAAACACAGACCAGGAAAGGGCTGGGACAGGGTAGACCTAACACTTTCCTTCCAATTTCCTCTTCTCCTTTCCTGGCTTGATTCTTCTGCGTATTTCTTTTTCTGTAGAACAGAAACCAGACAAAAAGTTTTATTTGGTCCTGACTAGCTGGTCCATTCTTTCTTGGTCAGTCTGTACAGTGTGACCAGTGAACAAGCATCATCACTAATGGGAAATGTTTTTTGGGTTTTTTTTGGCAGCGCCCTTGTACAGTCTAGCATTGTAATGCACTTAAGTCTTAATCAGCCAGTAGCTGGTAATCATTTGACTGCTCTTTGATACACTATTAAGCAGTAATTACAGTGAACTGAGCATTTTCCAAAGCACTTATTTATATTTCTCCTATATTTTTTCCCTTATAATGCTTCTCCAAACATTAAAATGTGAAAAAGTCTGTTTATAATTTAATTTAAAAGGTAAACTGTCATATATTTGGTGATAAATGAAATTAAATATTCATTTGAGATGCTTCAGAATAATTTGAGATTCTGATTTTGATGAACTAAATGCCATCTAAACTAAACAATTAAACAAAATAGACACATCACTTATCTGTCTCCCTGTCCATTAACAGGTGAAAAAATAACAAATAAATGAATAGGAACCCACACCTACTAGGTCAAAAGATATCAATCTAAAAGACAGCGAAGAAGAATTAAATATGCTGGAAACTCATACATTATCACAACTGCAAACAAATTAAGTCAGTGCTGTGGCTGTGTGGTGTCTAACCTACAGCTATTCAGCAGACAAGTCCTTTTAACTTCCATGTGACTCGACTACATCTAATCAGGAGGCACCTTCAGGATGACATCGCACATGAAGCTTCAGATCAGCACCCGTCAACATGAGAGCAAAAGAAAAAACCAAGAATGAAAACAAAACAGCAAACCGGCACCTTCTTTAATTACACGGGACAGAGTCCTACAACTACTGCATTCAACTTAGCTAAACAATGACAAGCTGAAGCTCACAATTATGTTATTTGTGGTCCATGAGAGCAAGCTATTGTTAGCAACAAGCTAAAATAACATGAATATGAATGTTAATTATATAATTATTCAATATTTACCTTTTAAAAATTAACTTAATTCTCAGTGTTATTCTGGTTGGGGGAGGGTTGCCTATAGCACTAGTCCATACAAAATGATGCAGAGAAGTTTACTTTCACTATCTTTTCAGCTTCCCCCCAAAACATTCAGGACTGGAATTAAAAACCATATGGTACTTAATCACTGAACATCCACTGGTGTTATATATTTAAACCACTACTACATGTAAAAGAAGAGCAGTGCTTCTTTATTACTATTCATGGTGCTGAGTAGGCATTTTGATTTGTTGTCATATGCTGCACTGATGCCATATACAATTTATTTGGTTTGGAGTTTGGAAATTCCAAATTACATCTAATCAAATGCAGACACAAGATTGGACTCAAAACCATAATGGTCTTCTGCTGTAAAATGTGCTTCATTTTACACAGCTGTGCTCTCATTGAAAAAAACCCCGATATGAACAGAGGAAAGGAAAGGAAGCTTATATTGTATGTTTTATAACAAAACTAGACATGATTATAGACATGATTACTACACCCCTGTATGTAACACAAATTGTCATAAAAGAAGCCAATATTAACAAATAACCTGTTTCCATAAAAATGGTCACTTTACAAGTCAAATAGTATTAAAACTATATTAAATACTGATGGTTGAACAGTTTTGTCTAATCATCCTTAGCAGTCATTTCACTTTTTTAGATTAGATTAAACTTTTGCCAATGTGATTGTACAAAACGGAATTTGACCTCCACATTTAACCCATTAGTGCACTGAAACACACACTAGGCTGTAAACATGTGACCAAAGTGGTGGGCAACCCTATCCACAACAGAAGGGGAGCAGTTGGGAGTTAGGGTATAACAACTAATGGCTCATACATCTGCAATAACCTTCAATACCCATCATACCATACATGATCACATCAAGGACAACTTTAGAAAGCTTGGAGTGAAGTTCGTTTGAGGGGATGTGGTTGTATCTGTCATGCTCCCTGCTCCTATAGCCTGTCCCGTTCTCTCTCTCTCTCTGCCCAACAATGCAGATGAGCTGAAGGCTGCTATCAAAGCAACCTGGGCTTGCATACCACCTCAAAAGTGCCACAGGCTGATCACTTCCATGCCACACCAGACTGATGCAGTAATTCATGTAAAAGAAGCCCTGACCAAGTATTGAGTCCACATACTGTACATACTTTTTGTACATACATAAATTGTTTTTGTGTTTTTATTGAACACAACATGTAAACATTCACAATGCAGTTTTGAGTTTGTTGTTCTCAAGAAGCATTGATTGATGTGAACTATGCACACAAAAGAGCTCTCAGAAGACCTATGTTCAAGAATTGTTGACTTGCATGAAGTGGAAAAACTTACAAAAGTATTTCTAAAAGCCTTGATGTTCATGTGTCCTGTTTAAGTGTCCTTGGGTTTGTGAAAGGCGCTATATAAGTGTAACGTAATATTATTTATTATTATTATAGATGATTGCAAGAGCAGATAACCTCGGACCATCATCATTACCTACCATCATCAATTACACCAAAGTAGAAAGGGACTCCTGCTAGCAATAATCAGACTGATGCTTCCAGACTGATGCAATTTTATTTTGACCTCAAATGAATTCAAATATCACTATTATTAATATTCTTATTGTTTTACACTCTAGCATAATGTCAGACTTAACTGATGGTATTGAACATTTCTATTAGTAGTATGATCAGAGGAGGATGCATCCCCTTTGATGTCAGTTGTTATGATGTTATTAGGGGGCTGACACAAGGAGACGGAGAGACTGTGTGGATCCAACATAGAGACTTTATTTAACACCAGTTGAACATAAACAAGCATGAGGGCTTTTACTAAGCTGACACATGAAAACAAACCAAACAACAGACAAAATGACCAAAGGGCACAGAAGACAAACCAGGGCTTATAAAGCTAGACACTCATCACCAGAAACACGAGAAATCTGAACCCAATGATTACCAACACGTGACATCACAGGAACACCCATACAAGGGGAATACAATACATAACAACAAACACTAGAGGGAGACAAACACAGAACATGCTTACATGACAGAATCCCCCCCAAAGGCTGTCTCGACCTGAGACAGCCAAAAACAAAACCATGAAACAATACAGAAAACAAGTAACAGAACCCATGACAGAACGAGAACTAAGAATACATGATCCAAAACATCTCAAACACAATGTGGACATGAACATTACACTCCACAACACAAGGGAAACAAAACACCCAAAACCAGACTCAGGGATGAACATACAGTGGGGTCACACAAAACAGTCCTTACAATACCGACTCCCCCCTCCAAACCCCCCCCAACCAGAAAAAGGCAGGGTGGAGGGCGGGTGCCGGGAAGCACAGGCGGGGCGGGAAGGCTCAACAACAGGGACAGCAGCTCCCAAGTCCCATACCAGGGTGCCGTGCTGTCCTCTGAAACCTGAGGGAGCTGCTGCCGTTGTTGGGCGTTGTCCATGAGTCCTATGCAACTCTGGTTGGACGCCCCACGTGGGGGGATGTTCCGCTTGGCCTGGGAGTGTCGACCAGCAGCGCTCCTGGGTGCTCTGGGTCCTTTTTTGACCACGGGTAGCGTCCTTGCACAGACCAGGGAAGAGGGCACTTCCTGTGGCCCAGGCTGGCAGTCCGGTCCAGCCTCTGGGGCAGGCTGAATGGCTTTGTGCTGAGCGGGAGGCGCTGCTTCCTCCACGCGCTGAGCTGGAGGCGCGGCTGTGGGGATGGACGGGGCTGGGCATTCAGTGGAAGGCTCTTCTAGTGCCCCCACAGCTACCTCCTCCGTTACGGTGATATCCGCGATCACCGCCTCACGGTGCTTCAGATCCGCTACTGCCTGGTGCACTAGCCTCCGTCTCTCGGCCTTGCATGCTATGCGGCGGTAGCGCTTCTCCGCTGCCTCTGCTCTCTCCTCCTCGTGGTCTCACGCCATTGTCTCCCTCAGGATCAGCACGATGCACTCCGGGGACATCGACAACCTGTTCAGCACCCCGCTGTCCGAGTCTCTGACCCCGCACAGTTCCTCCTCCTCCGCCGTGGTGAGCACTACTCGCCCGCCGTGTACTGTGGGTCCCTCGTCCCTATTGGTGCGGTCACCTGCTTTGCCCCAGCGTTGGCATGCTCACTACCACAGTCCCCCCCCCAAGAAATTCTCCCGTGCAGGGGAAGAGACTGATCCTAAAAACACGTCCCACCATTCGGACACGATGAGGGGCTGGAGTTTGTCCAGCTCTTCTGCTGGGAGCAGTGTTGGGAACGTTACTTTAAAAAAGTAATTAGTTATAGTTACTCACTACTTGTTCAAAAAAGTAACTTAGTTAGTAACGGAATTACTCTATAATAAAAGTAACTCGTTACCAGGGAAAGTAACTATTTGCATTACAGTTAAAAAAAAGTTTTGTCAAAGAATAAGAATTTTTTTGAAAAAGCAGTTTTCAGTCAGTTGAAATGAGTAGATCAGAAAGGTGTTTGTACATAACTTTTGATATTTATTGCACATAAACAGACCAGTGCAGGATAAAATCCTTTAAAATACCAAATCTTTGTAAAAAAAAAAAAAAAAAGCAAACAGTTACACTATATAAAGTGCATTTACATCTATCAAATTAAATTAAATTCTCTCAACCTGAGACAACTGGTTTGTTCACAACAGAAGTAAACATAATAACAAAATCTCTATAGTCTTATTCTTCAAAAATCAAGCCTTTGCTGCTTGGCGGACTTTGCCCCGAGTCCTTTGCTAGTGGACGGCTTACTTTGGTGTCGGTGTTTCTAGCCACTAACTTTGTAGCTGCGTGGGTCGTTGTGAGATGCTTTATTAAATTAGAGTTGCTTACAGTGGATGTCGACAGTCTTCGCCCGAGGACATAATGTACACATTACATGCATGTTTTTGCCTTTAACCTCAATGAATTTGAAATAATGTTTATATCGCCACCTTGAAAATGCTAACTTTTCTTCGGCTTGCTGCTGATTCGCCATTTCTGCCTGTACTCCGTTTGTGTCATGCGTCACTGGTGTGCTTCGGCACACATGTAAAAACACTGGCTCTGTTTGGCTACCATAACGCTGCCTTAGCCAATCGCTTACTGATTTGAGTTAAACAGGTGTTACACCGAGAACTGTGACCTATCAAGATCTGTGACTTTTTCTATCAAGTCACAGATCTCGACAGGTCACAGTTCTCGGTGTAACACCTGTTCTCCCTCACTAGCCTGAGCAGAGGTCTGCTCGGATTACTGTTAGTATATCAATAGAAAGTAACGCACCGCTGTTAATGACCAGTAACGTCAACGGCGTTATAACGACAGGAAAAGTAATTAATTATTTTATCCCGTTGCTGACAAAATGACGTCGTTACGTAATGCCGTTATTTTTAACGCCGTTATTCGCAACACTGGCTGGGAGGCAGGGCAGGCAGCACTGAAGCAGCTCCACTATCTGGCTTGCCCACCACCGGCCGCGGTAGAGATGGACTCTCTGCTCAACACAATCGACGTCCCAACAGTCCACTACATTGTGCTTTGGGTTGGTCATTGGGTTGGCTGACACGAGGAGACGGAGAGGGCGTGTGGATCCAACATAGAGACTTTATTTAACACCAACTGAACATAAACAAGCACGAGGGCTTTTTTACTAAGCTGACACATGAAAACAAACCAACCAACAGACAAAATGACCAACAGGGCATAGAAGACAAACCAGGGCTTATAAAGCTAGACACTCATCACCAGAAACACGAGACACCTGAACCCAATGATTACCAACACATGACATCACAGGAAAACCCATACAAGGGGAATACAATACATAACAACAAACACCAGAGGGAGACAAACACAGAACATGCTGACAGGTGGGGCAGACATGACAGATGTATTATTTCTAGTCATATAACATTGTTAAATCCATGGTAGGTGTAATGACAGAACATGTCCTATGACTAAATTAGCATAACAGTTAATGTTAGCATATGGTGCTTGTATATTACCAAATATAATGTCATCTCAATTTATGGCAGCATATGACATCTACTATGAGATGCTTATAGCATGCTTATGGCATTGTAGCATATGAATTGTAGCAAGATTCAAGTGTGATCTTTATTCATTTTCTTAGTGGAAATGACAACATAATTTTGAAAAATAACTCATTGAAAGCTAAAAGATTTAGTCTCCACATGGTTGCAAGTAAGACCCCCAAAGGTAATTAGGTATTATCACAGCTTTACATTTAAAATTAATTAAATTAATTTTAATTAGTAATATGCACAAATGTACTTGTTGATTAATACTAGGGATGCACCGATACCACATTTTTTAAAACCGAGTACGAGTACAAGTACTTACATTTAAGTACTTGCCGATACCAAGTACCAATATGAGTACTAATAAATATCAATACTTACAATTAAAATGAAACTGAGCCTGTATGTGTGTCTTATGGCTCCAGTTAGATGTGTTTGTGATCTATTTAATCTAAACACCTAAGATAATGATAACAGATTACACATTTCCCCTTTATACACTGAAACATTCAAAAATGAAACATATCAGATATACATAAACATCACCGTTAGCGAACTAGCTAGCTACACTACGTTAGCTTACCTTTTTGTAAAGCTCGTGGTGGTGAGGGCTGAGGACCTCTTGAGGTTAGTAGTGCTTTTCCCAGTTATTTTAAATCCACAAACTTTGCTCTGTTTTGTTTTGTGTGGCAGCGAAAGTGAAATTACTCCATAAATTGCTTCTTCTTTTCCATCAAAGCTGCAGCTGTGTCAGCACGTTGTGTTGTTAACACCAGTCTGACTGACTGTGGAGCTTAGCGTGCTTTGAGGAAGTCAGACGTGCGGCAGGTTTACTTTAAAAAGCGGATTACTGGACAAAAACATTATTTTTGTCATTTTGTGACATTTTCGTTTCGTTTTTATTCGCCGATGAAAAGTCTAATACTTTTAGTCATAGTTTTCGTTTTAAAATATTAGTTTTTATTTAGTATTCGTCTCGTTTTCGTCGTGAAAAAATGGTCGTCAACGAATATTTTTCGTCATAATTATCGTTAACAAAATTAACACTGCTTTTGTCACCTTCATTCACCTGGAAATACCTCCACACCGCTGACATAGCTGCTCCTTCTCTACTACTTGTTCAGCTGGGCTACGGTACGTAGTCATCGTCTTCTTTTTTTAATTTTATGTATTTATTTATTTTGTGGCGCAAACTAATACTGTCTGTTAGAAGAAAACTAAGCTCCCATCACGCTGGTATCGGATCCTGTAGTATCGGAGCACTTTTATGAATACGAGTACAAGTACGCGCACATGGTATCGGACAGATACCCGATGCTGGTATCGGTATCGGGGCATCCCTAATTAATACAAATTAATTTATGTGTATATTCATGTTCTTGTATTACATTGTGCTGTTATTTATTACAATTTGTGGTAAAAAAAAACAGATAAGGAGATATATATATAATACTTATTATTACTTATTATATATACATATATATACTGTACACATACACACACATTCATACAGTACATACATACACTTTTTTCATTTTCAAGACTTTTTACATGTTAAAACGAGTATCACTAATAACTACTTCATTAACATTCAGTTCATGTTATTTCTGGTGATAAATCCCATCTTATCATTAATTGAGATATTACTTATTACTCTTAACTTTCTTCACAACCATTTAAGTATCTCACTATATCTTATTGAAGAAGGCTTGGAACTTAACACATTGTGATTTTGCCATCTCTACCAATCGGTAGAGGTATGGCAGACTAAAAAACATCCACTACAGGTCACTAAAAATGCAACATTTTCTTTTCTAAATGCAGATCAGCAATGATTTATAACCACACCACAAGGAATAAACTGGACCAAAGGCTAAAAAAAAATTTGTGCTATTGCAACACCACACAGATGAATGTGAAGCATGTAATGGTACAGTTTTGTATTTGTATTTTATGTTATTTGACCATAAAGTGCTATCTCAGAAAAACATTGTTTTTTATTGACTGTTTTAATTATTGCACCCCCAGTCTCACCTCACCCATCCCCCCCCTCCATTCACCTCCAAATTTCTTCATTCTTGTTTAGGTTGTTAAGGGGTTAAGTAATTGATTCACTGATATTGTGTTAACAAAAACATTCCACATTTTTTGATAGATTCTTCACTAATATCCACAGTCATACTGTGACCTCAACCATGTCCAATAACCTTAATTAAGTATAGTTTTAGAAACATTTTATTGATGCATTTCTTTATAATAATGACTGTGGCTAGATGACTATTGAGTTCTAGTTTTTGTTAGCATTATTGGTCTTGCAGCTCCAGTTCTGAACAAAAGAAGCAAACCATCATCATGGCTGATCGACTACATCTGATGTAAATGGAATATGCTGTGCATTTGAGGGCACTGAAAGTGGTACATATTGAAGTGTTATATGATGGCTATTTTTCGGTGATGTACAGGGCACAAAGTTCACAAAGTACAGAAGTTTAAGGTTTCAGGGTTGTGATGATGTCGGGGCCCAGACACATCACCAACCACTACCTTACACTTAAAAGACAATGAACTGGACACTTACCTGTTGCAGGAGAAAAGAGAGCGCGCGGCTCTTCCTCCATTTCCTTATACACCTGGAATGCTCTACTATGGATGCAGCAGCAGGGGGATCCATGAACACTAAAAAGAAGAAAGACATTATTAACTCACAATACAAAAGAGACATTAACAGTATACTTACCTTTTAATGCATACATACATGTGTATATTTAAGCAAGATGTATACGGTGTATTTTGTATATTTTAAAAGGAGTAGCTGACTTTAAGTTGAGAGTGAAAATACTTATTGCAGAGCACTTATAGAGAAAGAGTTGAGACTAAGGTCTTTGATTTACTCAGAGATTTCTCTAGAGTTGATGGTAGCCAAAAATTCTATCAACCAGCCTGTAAATATTGTAAATACTTTGCTCTTTGTTTGTTTTCATTTTTATACAGTTTTTGTTTGGGTTTTTTTTTTTTTTTGGGAAACGTCACTTAATAAACACGGGTATTTTGCACTTACTTCTTCTGTTTCTCTCTCACCATCTACACCACATCAGAAATAACATCTAGGAACCTCTGACTGTTCGGATCCACATTACCACAAGGGTGGAATAGGAATGGTATCTTCAGACCATATATCACAGGCTTATCTCATGGATCAAGCAAACCTCTGTACAATTCCAGGGTCTCTGTTTAATTTTCCATGTCCTACTTGTACCATAATGTCTGATGTTAAAAAAAACAAAAAACAATCCAGTATCGGTTTGAAAAGCACTAATGCATGACATTGATACAAAATATATACAGCACCCTCCATAATTATTAGCATCCCTAGTTAAGAAGTCTTTTTTGTCTTCTAATAAATTCTTCAAAAAAATTATTTATATATATATATATATATATATATATATATATAAATAGAGAGAGAGCTCTTACCTCTTTTTGCCAACAAGACAGCACTTGCAACATACATCAACAGATGCAACCTGGACACATCGTCAGTGATGTTACCTGGGGTCACAGAGTGTTTCGGGTCTTGCGAACATCATACACTCTCACCCAGGCGACCCAGCCGGGGTTGATCAGGCCCCAGCTTGTGTCCAGGTAGCGCTACCCCACCCACGGGTCTCCTCTTCTCCTCTCCTTATCCACAGCCATCTTGAGGCAACCTCTGCTGCCTCAGTGGCCTCCTTGATGGCCCTTCGTTTGTTGGCCCCCGTGATGCCCAAAATGTTATATGTCCTGCAAAGAGACTGGTCCGCAAACCCTCTGCATCCCACCTCAATGGGCTCACACTGAGCTCACCACCCGTTGTTCCGGCACTCCTCTACTAGCTCAGCATACTTTGCCCTTTTCCTCTCGTTGGCCTCCTCAATACGGTCCTCCCAGGATACGGTGAGTTCTAGAAGAACGATCCGCTTTGTAGACCTTGAGAGAAGCAGCATGTCAGGTCGCAATGTTGTAGTTGCGACTGTGTCAGGGAACTTCAGTTGCTTCCCCAAGTCGACTTAATCTTCTCCTATAACTCTTCACTAGATGGGAGAATACAGAAAGAGATCTTTGACCATGCCTCTTTGCACAACCTCTCTAAATCGTCCAGAGTCCTGGGTCTTCTGCTTTGCACTCTCTTCAGCTCAACCCACAGGTTTTCTATTGGGTTGAGGTTTGGGGACTGAGATGGCCATAAGAGGAGCTTGATTTTGTGCCTTGTCAACCATTTTTGAGTACATTTGGCCAAATGTTTAGGGTCATTATCTTGCTGAAAGACCCAGTGTCGACCCATCTTTAGCTTTCGGGCAGAGGCCACCAGAGTCTGATTCAAAATGTCTTGATATTTCAAAGAGTTCATGATCCCATGTATCCTTACAAAGTTCCTAGGTCCTGTGGAGGAGAAACAGGCCCACAGCATCACTGAACCTCCCCCATACTTAACAGTGGGGATGAGGTGTTTTTCTGCATACTCATCCTTAAGCCAGAACCACTTAGAGTGTTTGTTGCCAAAAAGCTCTATTTTGGTCTCATCTGACCAAAGGACATGGTCCCAGTTAAAATCCCAGTACAGCTTGGCAAACTCCACCCATTTATGCTTATGAGTATAACTCAGAAAAGGCTTTCTCCGTGCATGCCTCCCAAACAGCTTGTTGGCATGTAGATAGCGCCTGATGGTTGTTTGCGAGACCTTGTAACCTCAAGATGCTCCTCCTTCTCACTGTGCGTGGTGGCAAGATACACTTGCGTCCTCTTCCAGGCTTGTTTGTCACAGTTCCAGATGTTTTGACCTTTTTGATGATTGCTCTGACTGTAGATAAGAGCATCTGCAGGTGAATGGCTATTTTCTTGTAGCCATTGCCTGATTTTTGAAGGATGACACATCTGCCTTACTTGAATAGTGTGTTCTCTTGTCTTTTCCATGTTTAAGGGTGAGTAAGAGAAATAGGCCTCTGTGTAATGCCATATTTATACAGCAGGGAAACAGGAAGTGATGAATTACTAATTAAATGTTCCTAGACACTTTGATCCTCTTTATAAACTACAGTATAAATGACAAATGGTTCAAAACACACTTATTTCCAAGAAATTGTTAATAGCTGTGGAACAGGTCATTTTATAGGTATATATATATATATATATATATATATATATATATATATATATATATATATATACAGGGATGCACATAAGTGGTGCGCAGGTGCGCATGCATGGTCAAAATTAACGATGCGCAATGTGAATTACAACGTGACGCGCATTTGAGCACCATTTACTTGATTATATTTGGCCACAGTAACCGGAGTTGACAGGTTCGCGGTTTTCACGCCAAGTTGTTCTGTTGAAAATCCAGTCGCAGATGAACTTTCAAGGGTGGCGGGAAGAGTTTTATTGGGTAACTTTTAAAAATTGCCGTGGCCGGTTGCCTAGGATATTACTTCAACACGGCGGGGCAAATGTGTACAAAGTCGACACTAAGGAGGTTTGAATACAACAATAACAAGGAAGAGAACATAATATAAGGAAAGATAGCCTGACAAGGAGAGAGAGAGAGAGACAGAGAGAAGGTGAAGAAAAAGGCACAAATGGGGAAATACGGGAGGCGGTATATTTGCAAGGACTGGGATAAAGAAAAAGGTTTGATGGACTGATAAATCCCTTATAAACAAATACTAAGTCGAACACTGTTAGTTGTTTTGCCATTTGCTTCAAACGTGTGACAGACATATATTTTGGGCTAGTTTAAGCTTCTGAAGGGCGGGTTTTAGACTGACTTTTGGCTGATTAATTTTTATGAATCTGGCAACCCTGACGGTAACATAGACGGGCTCAAAGAGAGTAGTTAATTGATAACTAGCACTAGCTTATTTGTTCACTGGTTTTAAGATTTCCGCCGATTCATCAGCATGTCAAGGAAACAAGCTACATTAAGTAATTACTTTGGTATTCCACCACCTCCAAAGAAACGCCAGACTGAGACTGAAGGTAAAAAAGAGTATTCACTTAAAAATGGCTGCAGGAGATAGCATGGCTCCAAACAGTGAATGTCAGGAGGGTAGTGATGATCAATGCTTGTAGTATTTTCCAGCATTGTAAAAGGTGAGCACCAAGCAATATCTGTAGGTGCTCCTTTGAGAACTAGACCAAAAAAATTATGTGCACCCCTGTGTATGTATATATATATATATATATATATATATATATATATATATATATATATATA
>BRDA01046851.1:0-21754 GCA_036984385.1 Crenuchus spilurus
TTAATGACCAGTAACGTCAATGGCGTTATAACGACAGGAAAAGTAATTAATTATTTTATCCCGTTACTGACAAAATGACGTCGTTACATAACGCCCTTATTTTTAACACCGTTATTCGCAACACTGGTCATGAACCAGTTATTAACTTTAAAGTCTTCTGACCCTGACTGGGCTTTGATTTGTCATGGTTGGTAGGCACCCCAAATACCCAAACATGTGAAATCCAAAAAAGTGATTTGTCCATAATATGTCTTCTTTTACCAATTAGAGTTTACATTGTATGCATGCATTAACTTGTGAAGACGGGCCAGTCTTCGGCTTTGTGAAGGATATGGTGTAGGTTCAATGCAGAAGTATAAGTTGGCCTTTAATTATTTAATTATTCATTCAATTAGAACTTATTTTCATGTTATTGTTATTTACGCTGAAATGATGTCACTTCCTTAAAGTCACATGGCCCAAGACAATCAATAAGCACCACCCGACATTTATTCCTCATTATAACAGGGTTGACAGGAAAGTTTAAAAATATTTTTTTTTGCACCATAGAAACAATCACAAAATCATTTAATATAAAAAATTATCTGAATTTAAAAAAATACTGTAAAATTAAAACTTTTTTAAAACTGGGTAAACGTATTTTCTTTTTATCTTTTCTATTTGTCCCTCTATTACGCATAGACATGCAACTGTATTGTTTATATTGTTAAAAAGTTATTTATTTATATATATATATATATATATATATATATATATAGTCAATTACTACAATAATGAATCACTTAAAAATTCAATGCTGATCTAGAATCAGCTTCTTGTATACTGCAGAGAAGTGGCTGTCATTTTTCTATATTTTCTAATTTTTATAATCCCTTCTCAGTCCTATAATAATTAAATTTGAGCTCCACATTTTACCCATCTGTGCAGTGAAACAGACACACACTAGTGGTCAGATCAGCAAAAAGGGAGCAACACTAAAGCTGCAGGTGGTCACAGTAAAGCAGTGATAGGTTAGTGTAACCCTTGCTGTCCTAAATGTCTCGCTGCAAGGGGCAGCAGATAAACATGATTACTTCGTAAAGACAGGGATGTAATCCCAGTCAGAGAGCAGAGACTAGCCTGCTGGAGAGGTGACAAAATCAATAGCATCTAAAGTAGCAGTGAAAGTCAGTGTCGCATACCACTGCTTCTGCACCTCAGCAACTTCATATGGCTCATCATTGAGCTCAGAGGGATTCCAGCCTCTTTTTGCACACAGGAGGCTCCACATGGATCTTTTTCACCACAAGAACTTTGTCAGGGGCCTAAAAACAATACAGTTCAGTTAGTTTCTGGGGCATAGTTCAACTATTTTAGACCCTGCCATGAGTTTTTAGATGGTCACTAGGAGTGAGAATGAACTTACAGAGTCAGAAGGGTGTCTTCAGTACAATATCAGGTTTTAAAACAAGGCATCAAATATTAAAGCAGCAAAGTAAAAACTAACAGAATGGTTATTTTTATAAACCAGTATAAACAAGTTGTTGTGGATAGTGTAAGAGTAAACACATTAGATATAGCTGAGTGAGAGCAGAGCAAATTTAAGTTAGAGCTCCACTTTGCCTCGGCTCTAGGTATGTAGCACAGTGGAGGTCCCAATTTCCCACAGGACCTCACTCACTAGGGAGAACCTCGGTAGTTTTCCAGGAAGAATCTACAATGAACCATATACACATTCACTTTCCTGTGAGTATCATGGGAGTGCTTGTGTTTCCATTTGCTCTGTAGTTATGTCACTGTGCACCACAATCCATCTTATATTACTTTGTAGATTTTCTCTGCTCTTTGTTTTGCTTTGCTTACAATATGCAGTCATACATCAGAACATTAGAAAATGTGAAAATAAATGTTCCTGATTAAATTCAGAACTATAAAGTGTGATTATATTTAATATATAATTTAATATTTAATTTAATATATAATTTAATATTTAATATTAACACAAAATGTATACTGTATTTCAATACTTTTTAAAAATATTGATCAATATGGCTTATAGCTCATGAAAATCAAGTATATTAAATTATTATCATATTTAATTTTGGCCGCAGTGGCTCAGCGGACTAAGATACTGCCACTATGATCCAAAGATTGCAAGTACGAATAAATCACATTAGGGAGAAAATCAGGAATAAAAAAAATAATTTAATTTTAAGTTGAAATTACTATTCAAACAGTAGAAATGCTGAGTATCTCTCACACTACAACTAAGGAAAAAGGCAACTGGACTGTGGTCCAAAGTCCTCTTTTCAGACAAAAATAAATTTTGCCTTTCATTTGGAAAGGTCCTAGAATTTGGAGGAAGAGTAGAGAGCTACAGAAGGTGTCCGAAGTCCAGTGTGGAGTTCCTGCAGTCAGTGATGGTTTGAGGTGCAATGTTATCTGCTGGTGTTGGTCCATTGTGCTTTATCAAGTCCAAAGTCAATGCAGCTGTTAATCAGGATATTTTAGAGCACTTCATGCTTCCATCTGCTGACGAGCTTTATGGAGTTGCTAATTTCCTTTTCCAGCAGGACTCCGCACCTGTTCACACTGCCAAAACTACTACCAAATGATCTGCTGGCCATGATATTACTGTGCTTCATTAGCCAGCCAACTCATGAGCCAATTGATCACAATAAAAAAAAAAAACACTTAAATGTTTACTTAACATGCAAGTAATTTAAATTTTACTTTTTGAATTAATTTGTGAATATGAAAAAAATCATATTCTAATTTTTTGATGCCTGACTATAGATCATCAGCCCACATACATAAGGGCTCTTCTGGAATTTTCCCAAACTTCCTGATTGCCAGTCAGCCATATGTTTATGTTCACCATCATCTAGTGTAGATATATCACAACAAGTTTCTGGTAATCCACATTTCTGCAGAGATGAATATTTTGCCTCTTCTAAAGCCCCACAGAGGCCTTGCTCATCTTCTGAGTTGAATGAGTTGGGTGCAATGAGGTAGAACACTTAACTCTGCTCTACACCTTCATCACTGGTCAGTTTCATACCAGTCTTGGCTGGTTATTTTTAGGTGGTGGACCACCATCAGTCGAATATTGGTGACAGGTGTAAAAGAGTCCCACACACTGTCCTGACACTACTGTGTCAGTGTCAGTGCTGTTCTGAGGTCAATCACTCTAATAATATCTGTTTCAGTCTTGTAATCAGAAAAAAGGCAATGGACCAGTCAACAGTATCATTTTACACATATATACAGTGAACCTATAAGATAGCTGAGCCTCATAAAGTCAACAGTAAATGTAAACACTGTAATAATAATGAATATAACTGACTGTATGAGCGCAGGGATGTTTTAGTGCAGAAAGGGGTCAGGCAGTGCTGTGCAGACAACAGTAAAATACAATTTTAAGCATCAAATGGCAAGTAATCTTTCAGATTGAATCATCAAACATGGTCTTGTCAAACGGGTGAAAATGGAAATAAGAAAACCTCTGACTGCATAAATAAATTGGCAAGACCTTGCAAAGAGTAACAGCACTGAGGGAGCACATAAAGGCTATGGGGTAATTGGGATATGTTGAATAGGTGAGCAAAACATGTTGGTAGGCTGGAGACTGAATGCCGGTTGACTGGCATAGATGAAGGAGTAGTGACAGGTGTGACAGGTACACATTTAGAAGAGTATGTTTTGACACCAGAAGTGGGATGGGGGTATTTTGAATGCAGAGACCAAAAAGCTAGCTGATGTTAGAGTGCCGCATTCTTGTTCACTTGATATGACCAGAGTTTCCATTAGGAAATGTGCTATGACATGATGAGGTGCATATTGTCAACCAAAGTAAATCGTGTGTACCGTTGACCAGACTTTCATTAGATGCTCATTTAAGTAAATGTATTGCTTTTGCATTCAGTTGTATTTCAGGTTTTCTCCAATCAATCAATCAATCAATCAATCAATCAACATTTATTAATTATAGCACTTTTTACAACCAACATTGTCACAAAGCAGCTTTACATAATTAAAATCAGAAGCAGGTAATTTGAATCAAGCCCCAATGTGAGCGAGCCATAGGTGATAGTGGCAAGGGAAAACTCCATCGTGGCTTGAGAAAGAAACCTTGGGAGGAACCCAATGATCCTCTGATCAAATTACTGAAATAATTTTAAGTATTATCATTAAGTCTGACATTGTGATATAGTTTATAATAATAATAATTATTATTATTCATTCATTCATTCATTCATTATCACACCCGCTTAATCATTATCAGGGTTGCGGTTAGTCCCCTTCCCCCTCACTGGGCGCAGGGCAGGGCATTACACTATCCAACTAAGCCAGTCCATCGCTGGGTGAACACACACATACATACATATACACACATGGACATTTTTAGAGTAGCCAATTCACCTGACCTCCATGTTTTTGGACTGTGGGAGGAAACCGGAGACCCCAGAGGAAACCCACGCAGACATGGGGAGAACATGGAAATTCCGCTCAGATGTGGACTCAAACCCAAGACCTCAGCGCTGAGAGGTGAACGTGCTAACCACTAAGCCACCATGCCACCCCAATAATAATAATAATAATAATAATAATAATAATAATAATAATAATAATAATAATAATAATAATAATAATAATAATAAAAAAAAAAAAAATAATAATAATAATAATAATAATAATAATTGTGGCATCAAACTGGGGTCATGATAACAGTATAGTACATCACACTGGAAGTATTGTTGCTAGTAGGAGTTCATTATTTCTTTAGTGTATTTGATGGCGGCAACTGATGATGGGGGTCTAAAGTTGGCAACATTGTAGGCCAGCCGCACTGGTGTGGACCGCAGGAGGATCCAGCAAGCAGTGGGATTGTTAATGCATGCTCATTGCCATCAGTTCCATGGACTTTACAGACTATATCAACAACACTACATTAAAGGCACCTGCAATAAACTCCCTATATTTTGCTCTCAACACTACACCTACAGAGTCACAAACTGCCCTTCCCCATCCAACCTGTGCCCTTTTTATCACAACCACTACCAGCGTTTTCAGCTACTTCAGCTAAATCATACATGGCAGCTCTGAGCACATGGCCTTGAAATCCAAATTCCTTGCTACAAATGACTTTATTTGATCTACCAATGTTGGCCATACTAAGTGCAACATATCAAAATACACTTTATAAAGTTATTGCATACCCAACTGAGCAGGTGTCATTATTGTTGCATGTGACCAAATGCATCTTCAAAGAGAATATTCAATTCATGTCTGTTTTTATGGGGGATATTTACCACTGGACTCTAGGCCTCTTGTGTTTAAAACAAATATATATTGTTGGTCATATATTGGAATGTATGATCACACATAAAATCTGTATATATTTTAGATATGTGGACATGTCTCTACCTAATGCAATGGATAATGCACTTTGATTAGAATACAGGCTACAGTGTATGATGACAGTGTGTTAACTTATTTACATAAGAATAGAGAGCGTTGGAATTGTTCATCATGCTGTCATTATATATATATATATATATATATATATATATATATATATATATATATATATATATATACACATTTTTTTTCCTGCATTTCTGCAGCTACTCCAGACCTAAACAGGTAATGATTTTCTCTCTGTTCTTTTAGTTATGCAGTCACATACGTATATGAGGAGGCTCTGCTGGCATTCATAATCTATGAAGTGTGTCCTTTGCTTTTGTGGTGTTGAAAGAGGTATGCTTATCTCATAAGTGGAGATAATTTGCTCTGTATGATAACATGCACGCACACATGCACAAACACACACACACACACACACACACACACACTACAGTTGCTCTCTCCTCTATAAGGAATTTCAGTCTTTTTTTCTATGCATACAAAATCATGTACATGATACTTACCCCTCATCTTTTATGCAAATGACTAAAACAAACAATGCAGAAGATCTTATGTATCTTTTATATCTTTAAAAACACAGCAGCTGTAGTGCAGATGTACAGTACCAGTCAAAGGTTTGGACACACATGGTGGTTTTTCATTATTTAAAAATTTTCTGCATTATAGATTAATACTAAAATCATCCAAACTATGAATAAACACATCTGTAATTATTTAGTAAACAAACAAGTAAACAAACCAGAATATGTTTATATTTGACATTCTTCACAGTAGGCACCTCTTGCTTAGATGCAGCTTTCTTGGCATTTTCTCAGTGAGCTTTATGAGGTAGTCACCTGGAATGGCTTTCAGTTAACAGCTGTGTCTTGTTAAGAGTTCATGACTGGCATTTCTTGCCTCTTAATGTGTTTGAGACATCAGTTGTGTGTCTACTTTGAAGTAAAATCTAAAACATGTTTTGGTTTGTTTAACACTTTTAAGTTTACTACATGATTCCTTATGTGTTCACTCAGAGTCTGGATGACTTCAGTGTTTATTTATAATGTAGGAAAAAATGAGTCCAAATGTGTCCATTGGATGTGTCCAAACTTTTGACTGGCATTGTACACTCTACGGCTTTTGACATACAGTGAATGCAGAAAGAGGAGATGTGTCTTTCTGCACCAGAGCTCTTGACCACTTCTGTAAGTTAGAAAAGTCACATTTCAGCAATTTTCTCCAACATAGTTTTACCACTTGTGTACTTTAGTTTCTGCATGCTTCCATTATTTCTGTAACAATGGGAGTATGTTATACAGCACTTTAGCCCTCATATACAGAATCCTAGCCCAATATATTGTGCATCCACTGTGAAGCCATAAAATCCAGGCCACACAGCCTCAGGCACAATGCTATGCCTCTCACACAGAAAGAGCAACCACTTACAAACCTGACCAAACTTCTTAGAGCCCCAGTCAAATACCGCGGAAAATGGAAGGTGAGATTTTGTACTGCAACAAAAAACGGCCTCCAAACATTACCCACTAAATTCTATTAGTGTTATATAATGACTAAAGTACTATAATGTTACATAACATACTACTAAACCACTCACTATGTACTGTATTACAGCTGTAAACAAACATTTGGTGGCATGTGCACAAGGATGGACATCCCATTAAGAACATAGTCAATAAGAGCCCTTTGACAGAGATCACAGCTTGCAGTAGCTTACTGTACTAGAAGTCTTTGTATTCTTGTTTGAGAAATGTTCACCTACCCTTCCTTACAGAATAGCTTGGGTTCTATGATATTCTTGTATATACAACATGTTTAAGATCTACCCACAGATTTCCACTTGTCCGGGGAATGTGAGGGCTATTCCAACAGCTTCAGAGTTTGTTTCTTGAAGTAGTTCACAGTGGATATTTCGAGGTTTGTTTTGGGTCACCTCTTTTCACTTGCATTAGTGGAATTCATTTTTCCAACCCCATATAATAGATCCACCCACATGTTTTATAACTAGCAAGATGTTCTTTTTAGTCAAACTCTGATTTTCTTTTTTCAAAAAATACCAAGGAGGTCGTGGTCAAACCCACATCACTTGTTTTTAAAAATGTTTCTGGTTTAACTTGAATAACAGTTTTGTGGATTTCATGTAAACTGTTGCATTGAGATCACTGGTATGGTGATGACTCTTGCATGCAAATCAATTTGAAGCAAAGCAACACTGCACAGTAGAATGATGTACCATCACTCTTATGTATACTAAAGGCAAGTCTGGTCAATTGACCGCCATTTATTTCCTCTAGTAGTTATTCAACAAACATAGCTTTTTTGAATTAGAAAAATATATGCATCAAAGTATATTACTGAAAAGGCTGTTAAATAAAATCAAGTATTGTGAAGAAAATAACAGATGTCAATGCTATTAAGCTGATAATGGTCCTAACTAAAGATGCACAAGGTATTGATAGTTCGATGCTTTTTCGATACTACGATGCTTCAAACAATTCGATTCTGTAATACTCAATGCTTTTAATGTCATGACACACCGTCATCACTTCGCGATGGTAGGCTGCACAGACGAGTCACTTCCCTACAATGCCATCTGTCTCTGGTTGCTTGTAGCAGGCTAGCACCTGATAATCCAGTCCACGTCTTGATGTTATCCATCCAGGTTATTCTTGGTCTTCCACGTCTTCGGACTCCCTCCACAAGTCCAGTCATAACACTTCCTTCAATGCTCTCATGTGCTGCCTCATCACATGACCGAAGTAACGTAACCGATTTAACGTGCATCAGTAACTTCTTTTGAGTTCTAGCATCTCATAGACTTGCTCAGTGGTCATCATCTTCATCCATGAGATCTTCAGCAACTTCCTGATGCACTTGTTCTCAAAAGCCTGAATAGATGCTTATAGCTAATACTATAGTCAAATCAGCACGCCCAATTTTATTCACTTATTCAGAATTCTGATTCAGAGCATCTGAATGAAATTGCGCGTGCTGATTTGACTCAGATAGGTGACACACTTACGCCAGCTGGAGCAGCGCGAATGCTGTTGTTAGCATGGCGACGCCAAAACCGAAAAAAGTTCTCTAGCATCCGCAAATTGAAAAAAATGGCTCAAGGAGTGAAGTGTTGACATACTTTGCCTACATCACTGATGAAGACAGGAAGCCAACAGACAACAAAACCCAGTATGCAAACGATGTTATAAATCTCTCCAGTTCAAACCAGGCAACAGTAGTAACTTGGCTATGCATTTGGTCGACAAGCAAGGCAACCTCTACAAAGAGCTGGAAACTCGACCGGTTAGTAAAGTTAATAGCTACGCCACGGAGCTTTCTTAAGTGGTTAGTGAAATATTTTGTTTGTAACTGTTTATGTCGCTAATAAGCTAATTACTCGCCTTTGCATGTGAACTCACATGTTTCCATCTCAGGCTGTAAAGCATGTAGACTATCTAATCAGTCAATTTAATGTGGCTGATTTAAAAAAATAAAATATTAGTGTTTAAAACAGAGCAGTGGTTATAACTTCAAATTATCATTGTTCATCTCACTCTTTTTTCCCTTACTCAGAAGTTCCATCACTCCTTCAAGTTCATCTAGTCAGGCTACCATTACATCTGTGCTAGCGGTTGGCATACTTGAACTAATTTAGGCTACTCGTTACTTGGAATTTTATTCGTTACCTGGAACGAAAATATTCTGAGATCTCGACTCGTTACCTGGAATACTCGTTAGTAGGGATGCTCGTAAATAGGGTTACCACTGTATGTGTTATATAATAATTTATTGCTTTATTTAGCCAGGTTTAATTTAAATGTTATTATTTTAATCATTCAGATTTTTCAGTGTTAATTTAATTTCAGACAAAGGAATTACTTTATATTTTTGTTGTATTTTTGCCAAAGTATCATTTTGGTATTGAGAATACTATGATTAGTATCGGTATCAAAGTCAAAATTGTGGTATCATGACAACCCTAGTCAAAAGAACAAATCATTGGTCAAAAAATGAGCAAGAAGTGAGAACATACCCTTGTGAGACCTGAACCACACTTTGCACATCATTGCTTGTTGCTGCAGTGAACTGTTGAAGAAATGTCTGGAAAGATGGGGAGAAAATCATGAAAATATTTAAATGTTTTATATAAAATTCAAAATAACTCATGTCTATGTGTTTAAAAATACCAACAATTTCTTCTGGTTTGTTTGCTTAAAAAATTTGTTATTTGCTAATCTGATACACAAGATCCAGACCATCACAAGCCTGAAAACAAACTCCTCAAAAGAACCACAAGTGACAGATATCTGCAGCCAGAGATCTACTATATACAGTCTTGTGCATCCTAAAGTAAATGATACCAAACTCCCAAGAAATGTCCATTAAATATCTAAAACGATTTCACTGTAGCACGATTATCTCCATCTGAAGCTGCTAGATACTGCCTCATCTTTTCTTTAAGCCTTTCTTGGACATGAGTGTTAAAGCTAGCATGTGTACACTGTCAGCTGCTAGGGAAACAAACTGACAAAATGACAAATGAGTGGGGCCCAAACAAATACTGTAAGCCATAGGTTACGAGCTTTCTGCCACTGTGAACAATGCTATTATTTGTTTGCTTTACCGGGACCCACTCTGACTCTCCTGAACCTCACTCTGCCATAATCCTGCAACTCAAATTGCTATCAAAACACATTAAATCAGATCTCCATCAAGGTAAGCATACACATCAAGAGTTAAAGAAACAGGCAGGCATGCTATATTTCAAAAAATCAGACATGCTGTAAAATTTAGGATTAAATGCAATATAGTGGTTTGTTCTGTGACTCAGTGGATTTGGTTATTTGATGTTTTTAAGCTCTGAACGCCTCATTCTTTCTGTAGTGTTTCTAAAAAAGAAGAAGCATGAGGACTGTTTGGGTATTTGAGCTTTGAAGTCGAGATTGAAGTCCTTTGCCCAAAACAGAGGACTTTCATCTAACTATTACACAGCTTAACACGTGAGAAAAACAAATATGTCTCTGAGCTCATATTCCGTTCCAGACTATTTGTAATGGCTGAATATACAAAAAGAATTCAAACAAGACATCTAGGTAACGTTTCACTGAAGGCTACATTAAGTATTATGACATCAGACATACGTAAACATCTGTAAATGTTAATTCCGTCAGATGTTTTTTTTTTTTTTTTTTTTTTATGTATTTCTAGGTTTTTGCCCATTTTTATCCCTTTTCCAATGTAGTGGTAGCCAATTAGCCCATCCCCTCCATTAGGCCTCTCCTCATCACTTTGCAATGTCCCTGACTCTAGGAGGGTGCAAGCAAGCACAAGCCTCCTCCGTTGCGTGTGATGCAGCCACCGCCTCTTTTCGAACCACCGCTGATACACCATCACTGGAGAGCCTAACGCGCTCGGAGGAAGGCACACAGGGTCCCCAGCTCTGATTGGATCAATCAGTAGACACCTGAGCCAGCGGACATTGCAACGTGAAAGTGATAAGGAGAGAGAAAGCGCCATCTACCCACCCAGGGAGAGCATTGCCAATTTTTGCTCTCTTGGGCCCCGGCTGTTGATGGCAAACAGCATGACCGGGATTCAAACTCGCGCTCCTCGGGTCATATTCCATCAGATGTTAATACAAAATAATTTATTTACAGGTAAGTTAAATTGGCTCTTTCTGATACATAAAAAAAATGAAAACCACACAAGCATCTGTCTCACCTTGAACATTGAAAGCATACACAGTCTTCAAATTAAATACTACAAACAAGACATCCATCCATTATCCCATCTGGTTAATACTGATTAGGGTTGTGGTTAATCCCCTACCACCTCACCGGGCGCAGAGCAGGGCATTACACCATCCATTCTCCAGTGGTATGAAAAAGTTTGGGCACCCCTGATAATTTTCAAGGTTTTCCTTTATAAATCATTGGTTGTTCAGATCAGCAATTTCAGTTAAATATATCATATAGCAGACAAACACAGTGATATTTGAGAAGTGAAATGAAGTTTATAGGATTTACAAAAAGTGTGCAATAATTATTGAAACAAAATTAGGCAGGTGCATAAATTTGGGCTTTTTGGAGAAAATGTGTTGAAATGTATTCATGCGGCACATATTAAAATCATGTAAATCTGAAGCGTCATTATTTCAGCAAACTAGTTGGACACTATGTGTGAGTGCTTGTGTGCTTTGGCTGATACTGATGGTCTGACTGTACATTGGCAAAAACCTGGTGATATGATATATATCATGGTGCAGGAATTACAGCTGAATATATTTAAATTCTGTAAGCAAGATGATTTTGTAAATCTAAAATTCAGCCATCAGTCGCAAAATTACTGCATTTGCAAATGCTAAAGTTAGTCATGCACCACTACATTACATGTTTCTGTTGAAATGGAGTCTAATGGCTATTTACAACACCAGGTTAGTAATCAGATAGTGATCAGATAGTAATCTAACGGTTGGGGCGAAAATACTTGTCTGCCAAAAATAGTCACATGTAAACTCTTCATTAAAATCAGTTTGTTTTTGAGTATTCAAAGTATTGTATTGTATCAAGATCACAAAACATGATATTACAATACTCAAGTGATTCATATTGCTCCTATGTCATTGGTTATCTTTACGTTTGCAGCATTTGGCAGACACTCTAATCTAAACTGTACAAAAGTGCTTGTTTCAATTAAGAGAATTACTTTAGCTAGTACAGACAGGTTAGAGTCCGTCATTTCAAGGTTATAAGGTAATGCTTTTTTGCTGTTTTTTGATGCTCTGCTGCCTAAATTTCTAGAGAACATGTTTTGTCTTAAATTGCTTGAAAAATGTCTTTTGCTAATACAAAATCAAAAATTAAGTAAATCAAACTGCATCCACAAAACATTCCCTTCGCAAATCCTCTACAGAAGAGGTCTGGGCTCAGACCATAGTGTCTCTAGATCCTAGCATACCACTGTTTTGAAATATGTATACTGGCACATATTCCTCTACTGTAATAATATGAATAGGTGAACTTCAGATAACAGGATCTGTAGTGAGTGATGTAACCTACCAACAGCGGAAGGCTACTGAAGCATCACTTGACCTACTAAAAATGATCCATGTGAGTATAAAGGCTTGCAGATCCTAAATGCTCACAAGGGTCCCATTACAACATTAGCCAGTTAAATTTCAGGTTTCCAGTTTGTTTTTATTGCCACTCCTTAATATAACTGCTATATATTGGAACAATATGTTTTTGTCATTTTTTATGCCAGCGTGTTCAAACACAGATCATTTAACACACACTACAGCAATACAAGGAGGATCATAGGGGCAATTTACAGGACAATAGGGACAATAAATACAGTTACATTACTTTATTGGTTCTTCCTGTTGTCATTTATTCTCAAATAGGCTACAGGAGTAGCCTATTTTTAAAGTATTATTTTGAAAATAATTTTAAGCAGTTAAATAGTATATAGCATTATGTTTGAATTTGGAAAAAAAAGAAATTAATAAATAAATGTATGCATGTATAAATANATATATATATATATATATATATATATATATATATATATACACTATTAAATTACGGGTAGCAATATTTACTAAATATTTACTATTAAATTATGAATAAGTACTGCTGTACATGCCTGGTAGTTAAGTGCCAGAAATTACCTGTATGTGCTACCCATAAGTGCTACCCATTATTCTGTTATTACAGTTTTTAATAATCTAAAGGGAAATATAATGAAATCTGTCACTGCAGGCTAACAAACAGTCACTGTAAAACTGTTCACTGACATATCTGTTACACAGCAACGTTTCATGTCATTACTTCAACAAAGTACTGAAGATACTACAGAGAATATTTTTGAAGTCCTAATTTTGTTCCATTTTATTAACAGTCTCACTTGACAAGCTGTGTCATTAACTTTGTCATCATAACATACCAAAAAACACTGAGCTGCAGGGTCATTCGCCTTTACATATATTAAGCCACACAGGTTATGATCACCTGTCTATCACCCCAGACAACTCGGCAACTCCAGCAGCCCTGTCCTCTGCCTTTACTTTCAGTCATTCTCCAAGGCTGACTTGCAGGGGTGGTGGCACAGGTTTGCCCTTGTCTAAAAAGTGGCACTCGCTGCCACTTTCCTTTCCTCATCTCTCAATCTCCTCTTTTGAGATCCATGCTGTCGCTATATCTTCTCCTGTAAAACTTAACATCATTGTAATCTATCGTCCTCCTTATACCATATGCAACTTTATACTCTTCTGAGTCTCTTCCCCATTGATGGATCTCTACTCATTCTCCTCTGTGACTTCAACCTCCCGTTGGACAAGCTGCAGTCATCGTGCCTCCTACCACTTCTATCTTCTTATGATCTCGTCCTCAACCAAACTACACCCACCCACAGAGCTGGCAACACCTTGGACCTGATCTTCACCAGACCTACTCCAGCCCTGGAAACCACAGTAACACCCCCTTCACTGCTCTGACCATCACTTTATATCTTTCACTTTCTCTCTCCCTACTTTTCCTGTACGCAGCTCTCCTTGTCCTTTCTTCTCCCGTCTCAACCTACACACTATTTATTCCTCATCTCTTGCTTCAACCATCCTGTCTACCCTCCCTAATCCTGACTCCTTTTCCTCTCTCTCACTTGAAACTGACACAGATACGTTACTCTCCTCACTTTCTTCTGCAATTGACCTACTTTGTCCTCTGTCCCCCAGACCTACAAGATCTGCTCCACCTGCTCCCTGAATGACTGATATCCTGAGGAATGACTGAGAACTGAGGAAAGCTGAGAGAAGATGAAGTCCCATTTGGACTCAGTTCTCCATCACTATCAGTCTCTTCTCTTCAAGCTCTCTCTCAACATCACTGCTGCAAAATCAGGCTTCTTCAGAAGGAAACTGGAAGCATCGTCATCTGAACCTCGCAAGCTTTTCAATATTTTATCTTCTCTTCTCAACCTCTCACCTCCCCCACAACCCTCCTCCCTTACTTATGAAGATTTTGTCACCTTCTTTGAGGAGAAGGTTGATAAGATTCCAAGTCCTTCTCCTCCATTTCCACTATCTCCATAAATTCTTCCCATCATGTTAATAACTTGTTCACCTCTTTCTCTTCTCTGTCCACAGAGGATGTACTGCAACTATTGACATCCAGCAACTCAACAACTTGCCCACTGGATCCCATACCATCCACACACCTCCTGTCCATCTCTTAAGACCTACTACCTTTCATTTCTTCTATCATAAACAGTTCTCTGTCATCAGGTCACGTTACATCAGCATTCAAGACTGCTAGGGTGGTTCCCATCCTGAAGAAGCCTTCATTGAATAACTGATGTCAGCAACTACAGACCAGTATCACTCTTGTCTTTTCTCTCAAAAATTCTTGAACATGCTGTCTATAACCAGCTATCTGTCTTTCTCTCCCAGAACCAATTCCAAGACCCATACCAGTCTGCCTTCAAACCTGCACACTCCATTGAAATGGCCCTGATAGCTGTGACTGAAAAATCCTAGATCTGCCGGACTGTCATCGGTTCTCATCCTAATTGACCTCTCTGCAGCCTTTGACACGGTCAACCACAAGATCCTCCTGTGAATACTCTCTAACCTCGGGATCACTGGCTCTGCATTGAAGTGGTTCAGATCTTATGTAGAGGGTCGCTGATACCAGGTAACATGGAGTGTGTCCACATCTGCTCCATGCAGGCTCTCCACTGGTGTCCCGCAAGGCTCAGTACTGGGTCCTCTTTACACTCATTGTCTTGGTGAAATAATTTCTTCTCATGGATTCTCATACCACTGTTATGCCAATGACACTCAAATGATGCTTTCTTTCCCTCCTTCTGACACTCAGATATCCAGCCGCATTTCATTTTGTTTGGCTGACATCTCCACTTGGATGACGACTCACCACCTGAAGCTCAACCCTGGAACGACTGGTCTGCATCTCTGACTTCCTGTCCTGTTTGAGAACCCCATCATCGTGCCATCTCAAGAAGCAAGAAGCCTTGGTGTGATTCTCAACGACCAGATACCCAGGTGCTTGTCCAGTCTCTCGTCATCTCAAGACTTGACTACTGCAACTCACTCTTGGCTAGTCTTCCTCTAAGAGTCATCAGACCCCTGCAGTTGATCCAAAATGCAGCTGCTCGACTGGTCTTCAACCAACCCAAATTCTCTCACATCACTCCTCTGCTGCGTTCACTTCACTGGCTTCCTGTAGCTGCCGGCATCAGATTCAAATCCCTGATTCTTGCCTACAAAGCAAGTAATGGACTAGCCCCTCTCTACCTAAATGCAAAGGTCAAGTCTCGAGTTGCACCTCGATCCCTTAGCGCTTCGAATACAGCTCGGCTTGACCCACAATCCTTCAAGACACGTGGAAGGCTAACATCTCGACTCTTCTCTGTTCTTGCACCGAAGTGGTGGAATGAACTTCCACTGACTGTGTGGACAGCAGAGTCTCTCACTGTCTTCAAACGCAGAGTGAAGACCCATCTCTTTATGGAGCACTTAAGTCAGCGCTAGTGTAAATCTCTTGTTGTAATGCGTTGTTATGCTCATATTGTGGATAACGGTGTATCCTTTCTTCCTTCTAGGTATTAGTAATGGCTGTCCTAACAATGTCTGAACTGAAGAGTTGATTGTACTCTAACCTGTCTTTACTAGCAGAGATAATTCTCTTATGTATGTAAATGTTATGACATCCTAATATCATCTAAAATCTGTATCTGTTTAAATAGATGTTATGCATTGAGGATGGCAAAAGTAACTTTTGTGACAGCTGATGCCTGCTGAAATAAGCATTTATGAATTTGTTGTTAAACACTCATAACACGTTATAAAGCACTTATTTATGCATCATGTGACACATGTAAACAATGCCATTCAGAAAAGTGTTACTGACATTTATGAGTATGTGTATGTGTCCAGTCTGATTATTTCTACTATAAAGTAGTTTGGTAATAAATAATATGACTCTGCTGGGATTAGTGCAAGCATTTTGGATATATGACCTTGGTGGTACAAATGAGGAGCACACACTAAGGTGCAAAGTGCACCATCACTACCCAATGTGCTTGCACACAGAGGAATTTAACCTCCGCATTTAACCCATCTCTGAAACTCACACTAGTGAACACACTAGGAGGCAGTGAGCACACTTGCCTGAAGCGCTGGGTGGCCATTATCCACTGTGCTCGGGAGTAGTTGGGGGTTAGGTGCCCTGTTCAAATTGGAGAAAGGCTAAGTTAAATATTCCCTAAATATTATTATTTGTAAATTTTTTTGTTTGAATATATTGTAATAATGTTTAGGAATGATGAACTGTGAAGCTCAAACAACACCATCCATTCAATTTATAGCAGTTTTTCTCATCAACCCCTCTTCTCTTAAACATGTATTGCACCACGTCTCTCTCTCCTCTCTCTCTCTCTCTCTCGCTCTCTGCTTTCCCTCAGATATCCTCTTATTTCTGTAAAGACTTTTTATGTTGCACGTTGTTTAAACCAGTCAGTTAGAGCAGAGCTCAGTCATTTTTACTGATTTCGTTCCCTTTTTAAAGGTCAGAAAAATAGTATGTCCACACTAAATATTTACTTTATAACAGCATTTTTGTTCATCCTCCTCTCTCATACACTTCTCTGGCACACCATGCAAATCATCAGTTGTGGTTATGATCAATTATCTTTCAGTTTTTTTTTTTCTTCAGCTGAACATCCACTAGTTTCATTGCTCACCTGTTTTCTAGCACATTTTTCAGTGTGACTGTGCCACCCAGATAACCTAATCAGGAAGACGCAAAATCATAGGATTTTAATGGGTGTGTAAAACCATATATGTGTTTTACCAAATATCTTCTATGTAGACACTAAAAAGCAATTTGTACTAAAGATAATTAACTGAAAAAAATTTATTCAAGGCACTTTTAAATGTTTTAATCAAATAAAAAATATGATATAGTGTAAAATCTGTATTATTTGTGTGAAATTCATAATATATCAGATGGTTTCTATAGCCACATCTCATCTTATTTGGTTATGTCTCATTTGTTGCCTTGCAGTCTGTGCTCAAATCATCAACAGTCAATTTGTGACCACAAGACCACTGTTGACCTGCCATTGCTTGACTGGCCACAGTTGTGACTATAGATCAGCAGAGGCATAGAAATGTGAGTGTTGTTGCTACAAGTATTTCAATGTATTTTACATACAATCCCCTCTAATATATTAAGACTTTCACACAATAATAATAATTTTTTAATTTTATTTTATTACAGTGGTAACCCTACTTACGAGTTTAATCTGTGCAGCAGCCGAGCTCGTTAGCTGGTTTGCTCGTTAGCTGGATGCATTTCCCCCATAAGAATACATGTAAAAATGATTAATCTGTGTCAGCCGGCCAATATACAGTATATTTTAATATGCTAAATAATGTGTTTATTTGGATTTTTTAAAAAATAAACAAGATGACGACGGCGCTCATGTAGGCTGGCAGCTAAGGAGGACAGGAGGACGGGCGTACATGTATGGCATGGTTACACTTATCATATGAAAAGTAAAAGTAAAATGTATCTAATTTTCTTGTTCACTACCTTTTGCTACCTTAGCGTCACTTTCACTAGCACTTTCACTTTCACTGGACAGCGGTCAAAGGTAATGACTGACCTCTTCTTCTACGCTAGCATCTAGGGGATGCTACGACCGCTGCGCCCCTAGCGGTTGGCATACTTGAACAAATTTAGGCTACTCGTTACTTGGAACAAAAATATTCCGAGATCTCGACGCGTTACCTGGAATACTCGTTAGTAGGGATGCTGGTAAGTAGGGTTACCACTGTATTTCATTTTAAAGATACCATAATAAAAATGCCTTGAATGCGCTGTCACTTTTAGGCTGAGAGTGGTCTAACATCCTGGTAAGAAACTGACCACTGATGAAGAGTTAGAGGAAGGATAAATCAAAATGTGCATTAAGAGATGAGCTCAACTCTCAACTGTAAGACCAGTTTGACCAGTGAGTATGACTGGGTGAAAAATGATTGATTTGTATTTCTCTGACTTTTTACATTTTACATTTGAAACATTTTTTTATGTTTTTGGAGAAAACACTAAAGGCAGAAAATCCATCTTATTTACAAAGGGCACCATTCATTCTAGAGACTGATGTAAGTCTTGCCGGGATATGATTTTACATTAACCCTCAGCACATGAGAATGAGTGACCCACTGCGGACCTTTTGACCAGTGTGTGATGTTATGCTGTACAATGCTACTCTATACAAATAGCACCAATACTGCATTTTAAAGTTAAATCTATTTTGCAGTAGAATTGGACATGGATGATGATATGAGGGCACACACACACACACACACACACACACACACTTTCCCTGGGCTCTCAGTGAGCTGGGCTGTGTGGTGACTCATCTAATTAAAAACTATGGTTTCTAAATTGGTGTGTGCCAGTGAACAGAAAGAATTTAATTCCCTTTCCTTCCCTGAACGCTGTCTTTGTAAATTGCAGAGGCATACATTTATCTCCTGCTTCTTTTGTACGTATTACTAACGATACCCTGCCACTCATCTCCTCCGCTGTGCCCCGTGCTCCCACACTGAAGGTCCTAATTGGAAAATGGCAGAGTTGAAGTGCTCTGAAGGAGGACTGTGGCCTGCCAGCCATGATGCCCTGGAGTTTTACACCTGCTTGGCATTAGAGCAATGATTTACAGTGAATGTTCACCTTTTTATCTCAACCCTTGTTAGAATAAAGTTTTTAATGATCATTTTATTATATTTTCAATGTGCATTACATAAATGTTTACATGTCATTACTGTCTGAAAAGAATCAACTAATGTTACTGTATGCTCAACAATAGGTGCTCATCAAATTCAAATCCTAAAAATATTCAAAAAACATTTGATCACAATGAATAATAATATTTAAAATGTCCAGTTTGCAAAGGCAAACGCAGGACATTCCTTTGACACTGTTTCTCCACATAAAACATTTCAAGGTGTTTGCACTATGGGGGACCTGGAAGATAATGATATGGCTATGTGGGCAGAGAGGATGGTACTAGCTCAGCAATTTTTGCTCAGATAGGCCTAATATGAAGTCTTGGGCTCAAGCATGAGAGTGTGCATTATGTATTGGCCTTGGCCGGGCCGTATGTAGCCGGAGAGAGGAACATATGCTGTGGGCTCCGGCGTATGGCCAAAGCACTGGGCTTTCTCCAATGGCCTACATTTACACAAGGCCAATTTTACACAGTTCAACTCAAAGACTTAATGCAGTCACACTACTCCACGGCTCACTGGCATATCACTGCACAACCTGTGGGCTATTGTCTAATGCATGCACAAGTGCACACACACACAGATATGCACACACAGGCACACACACACACACACACACACACACACTTGCACACACACACACTTGTTTTTGTGAATTGTGGGGACATTACATAGACATCCATTCATTTCCAGGATTTGAGATTTCCTCAGATCTTAAACTCTAACCCTAACACAAAACCTAAAACACAATGAGGTCTGGCTTGTGGTTCCCCTAAGGAAGAAAGGTCTCCACACTTTGATTGTGTAAACAGGTTTTGGTCCTCACATATGATGATTTTGGCTAAACATAGCCAAGCTTTGATGTTTTTCTTTGTAAGAAAATGCTTCTGGGGCCCTGAGTGCCTCAGCAGGCTAAGACGCTGACACTATGACCAGAAGATTGCGAGATGCAATCCCAGTCATGCTGTTTGCCATGAACAGCCGGGGCCCAAGAGAACAAAAACTGGCAGTGCTCTCTCTGGGCAGGTAGATGGCGCTCTCACTCTCCCTATCACTGACACATTGCAATGGTCGCTGGCTCAGGCATCTACTGACTGGTCCATTTGAGTGAGGTCTTGGGTTTGAGTCCAAATCTGAGCGTAGTTTCCATCTTCTCCCCGTGTCTGCGTGGGTTTCCTCGGGGGACTTCGGTTTCCTCCCACAATCCAAAAACATGGAGATCAGGTGGATTGGATACTCTAAAAATTACCCTGGTGTGTATGAATGTGTGTCTGTGTATGTATGTATGTATGCCCAGATATGGTTGGCACTCTGTCCTGGGTGATCCCCCTAGTGCTCGATGCAGTCCTCCAGGTGGACGATCGCTTCCGGTTGAGAGTACGTTGTGCGCGATTGGCTGCCGCTTCTCGCCGATGTGTGTGTGTGGTTGAGTGTGTGTAAATGGAGTGTTTTGATTGTAAAGCGTCCTTGGGTATCTAGAAAGGCGCTATATAAGTGTAACATTCATTCATTCATTCATTCGGAGCTGGGAATCCTGCGCTTTCCTCCAAGCTCGTTGGCTCACAAGTGACAGTGTATCAGCGGTAGTTCAAAAAAAGATGGTGGCTGTATCACAGGCAGCGGAGGAGGCGTGTGCAAGTCTTCACCCTTCTAGAGTCAGGGACACTGCAAAGTGATGGGGAGAGTCCTCTAGTGGATGGGATGGGTTAATCGGCTACTACCACATTGGGAAGGGGAGAAAATTGGCAAAAATTGAAAAAAAATTACTTCTGCTTCTGTCTTGCCACCTCACAGCACACACATATGAAGAATATATAAGATTGTTGTCACATGTACTACACAACCAGTACTTGCCAGAAATTCCTGCAGCTCTTTTAATGTTACTGTCAACCTTTTGAAAACCTTCTGGACCAGTTTTCTCTTTGGTTTTTCATCAGTTTTGGAGGGAAGTCCAGTTCTTGGTAATGTCACTATTGTGCTAAATTTGATCCACTTCTTGATGACCATCTTCACTGTGTTCAATGTGAAGAAGTTCAATGTTTGCCCCTTTGTCTTGACTGATGCCTTTCTACAGCGAGGTCCCTTTGATGCTTTATAAGCTCTTTGTGGCTTTTGGTGTAACTGATAAAATTTCAGGAAAATCCTACTAGAACGGCTGAACTTTCTTTGGAGTTAATCAGAATCACACAAGGTAGTTGTGCATTAACTAATATTTAATATGAGCTTGAATGTGATTAGTAAATTCTTAACACGGCCACACGCCCAATTACAATGGGACGTCCATATTTACTTATAATTTATTTATATCATATTTATACCATTATTTTAGTTTTAAATGTTTTCCTTCTATATGATTTCAGTCAAAAAAAGAAGCAAAAAGTTCTGAAATGAATCATCTTAGTCTGATTTTTTTATTTTAACCAGGTGCCCAAACTTTTGCGTGCCACTTTAAAACTTTTTTTTTTTTTTAAAAGGTTTTGGGGTTATGTTCAAAAGTATATTGAGTGTCTATATGACTTTCAAATTTGGCTAAACAGGCAA
>BRDA01046851.1:21764-40636 GCA_036984385.1 Crenuchus spilurus
AACCGATAATGATGTAACCTTCCCCTTTTTACCCTTCGATTGAATTAATTACCACTATAAATAAACTAAATTGTGTCAGCTCTGAGACGGACGTAACTGAGTTGTTATGTGTTACTATTCTAAGAATTTTTGTCTTTATGATAGGTTATTAAAGTTTGACAAGTCAGTGTAAATTAAGACATAATTACTGTGAATTGATTTTAACATTGGATTAGACATAACAATCCCATGATCTACAACAAACTAACGAATCTGTATCAATTTTCAACGGACAAATCGGTTTAAACTTTCAGTATATCTGTGAGTTATATGAAAACTTGTATTGGGGTTTTGGAAATTTTTTTTTTTTTTTTTTTTTTTCAAAATTTCACCGTGCGTTTTCAAACCCGTGGACCAATTTTATTTTTTTAGTCTGATTCTACTAAGTAAAGTAATCAAACAACATCTAGTACCCTAACAATACAGATTAGGTTACAATTTTAGTTAAGTGTCATTAATACAGAATTAAATGTGACTGAACAGTTTGAAATTATTGGATAGTATTTCTGTTTTTAAGAATCTTATCATTGTGTATTGTTGAGTCAATGCAGGCAGAGTCTCGACTGTGTTAAATCAAATAAATATCACCATTAATTAAGTTAGCTTCCCATTTTTCCCCTTCCAATGTAGTAATAGCCAATTAACGCATCCCATCCACTAGGGGGCTCTCCCCATCACTTTGCAATGTTCCTTGAAGGTGAAGACAAGCACAAGCCTCCTCCGCTGCGTGTGATGCAGCCACCGCCTCTTTTCAAACTACCGCTGATACACCGTCACTGGGGAGCCAATGCGCTCGAAGGAAAGCGAAGGATCCCCAGCTCTGAATGGACCAATCAGTAGACGTCTACTGATGGGGAGAGAGAATATTTTGCTCACTGGGAGAAATATGCAGTGAAAGAAATAAATACACAGTAAATCTGCCAGTGTTAAATCAACACTATTAGAGTTAAATTAACACTGAGAGTGTTACATTTTGACACCCTCAGTGTTAATTTAACTCTAATAGTGTTGATTTAACACTGACATATTTACTGTGTAGAAGGGGGGAATACCTTCAGTCACAGCACTGTATAGCAGCAGAGTGAGTAAAAATGCATGTAGGCATGTATGTCAATCAAATGATATCAACCAATTATCAGTGACTAAAATATCTATGAGCAAATAAATGGATTTGAGGAGTTAAAACCTTTGTTTACATTTTTATATGCATCATTGTTGTTAGTTGTTGATAGAAATATGCATTGTTATTGATATTTTTTTGCAACCTTAGAGATTTTATGGAGATTCCATGCAAATTAAAGAGAATTTCAATATTTTTTTTAAAAGCTAAAAGCTAAATCAAGTTGGATTTTACGAGGACCAGCAGTGATTCAGTTCCATGATTATACCATCAGCCTGAGCCCAACAAAACTGATTCAGCTCCCTTTCCCTCTCTCTCTCTCTCTCATTTCTCACAGTATTTCTTAAATGTCTCTTTATAGTCTTTTATTTGTGCATCTCTTTTAAGTCCATGCACCCCCTCTGTTTCTGTCTCCCTGTCTGTGTGTCTCTATAAAAGAGAGAACACTGCAGTGTAGAGCTTGTTAAAGTTCGGCCCCACTCTTTAAAGCCGAGATTGGATTTTTATTTGAAGTGGAGAGGCCTCCCTCACTTTCTTTAATATGGACAAATGGGTCCCATTATCCTCTGGGTGCACAATAGAGCAACACAAGAACGGCAAGAAAGAGAGAAAAAAAACATATTCAAACCTTTTCTTTTCTCTCTCTGTACTATTCTGTTGTCTCTCCATCCTCCCTTTTTCAGCTAACTTTCTCATTCTTTCTCTTTCTTTCTTTCTCTTTCTTTCTTTCTTTCTTTTTCTTTCTTTCTTTCTTTCTTTCTTTCTTTCTTTCTTTCTCTTTCTCTCTTTCTTTCTTTCTCTCTCTCTTTCTTTCTCTCTTTCTCTCTCTCTTTCTCTCTTTCTTTCTTTCTCTCTCTCTTTCTCTCTTTCTTTATTTCTTTCTCTCTTTCTTTCTTTCTCTCTCTATTTCTCTCTTTCTTTCTTTCTCTCTCTCTTTCTCTCTTTCTTTCTTTCTTTCTCTCTCTCTGTAGCCACCTGGGACAGGAGTGAAGAGAATAGAGGGATGAACACTTCAATTTAGAAGGCATGAATAAACAATGGGGTTTCCATGTGCACAGTAAATTTCCCCAGGCAACACACACACACACACACACACACACACACACACACACACACTTCTAACATACGCTGATAGGTTATAAATACACAATGACTCATACTGTGAAAAGTCTGCATACAAACTTTCATCCTCATATTCACACTCAGAATTTTATACTTCTGTCCTGTCCTTCAAAGTCTAACACACACACACACACACACACACACACACACACACACACACACACACACACACACACACACACACACACACACACACACATATTTGTTTCTGTGAATTGTGGGGACATTAACACAGACTTCCATTAATTTCCTGGAGACTTACTCAAACTTTAAAACTTTAAAACCTTAACCTTAACCTTAAAACATGTCTTCACCTTAAAATTTCATGATTTATGCTGCTGGGACCAGCTTTGTAGTCCTGTAAAGAAGGAAGGTCCCAATAACCTGAGTGTTTAAACAGGTTTTGGTCTCCACAACATGGCTTAGACATGGTACATACACACAAACACACTTTGGTTGTAATTATATTGGAGAGGACATTACATTCACTTGTGTAATACTGAGTAACAATAAACTTAAACTTAACCTTAGCAACCAAAGGTCAATACTAAAAAAGTTAAAAAAGTTTGTAATGAAAATGTCACACTACTTGTGAGGACCAGCAAAATGTCCTCACGTTTACAGATTTGACATGTATTCCTATCAATATGAGGACTTTCAGTCCCCACCAGGAATAATACACACACACACACACACACACACACACACACACACACACACACATATCATACTGAAGCTGCAGATGAAAAAAAAAAAACAACTGATTTGATTAAAATGTGTACATCATTTCCACATAAAACAGAAATATATAAAAAACAAGACATTTGGTTGTCTTCAACTTTAAAGCAGGTGATGCTAAACTGCAGCCACTCATAGCTGTAGTAATTTCATCTAGGGATTCATTTTTATTGGACTATTACTAAGACCCTAACAAATTCATAGCCATGAAAATCGTGTCTCGGACCATGAAATGAGTCTTTCCCTGTGAAACAGACCATATGCCACGAAATACCATGAAAAAGATACATTTACAGTTTTTAACGATGCTAACAAGTGTTTACCAGGGCTTAAGATACTTTTTAAAAACTCTAAACACAGCAACACATCTACCTCATACAAAACAGCAAAATACTTTACTTCCTCTTCAAAAGCACATTTTCATCAGAAAACACCAACTCTGCTTTTCACAATATAAAGTCTCCTCTACACACACTAATACTGTCTACACAGAGTGATATTTACCATCCTTATGGAATGTAGATGTAAATTCAAACTCTGTAGTCAGAGTCCAGGCAATGGTTGTGAAATAGCAGGTTATTTTCTATTATTTTGGTCTGAATTTGTCTTATTTTTAAATTTTTTTTTATTTCGTTTTATTCCATTGTCAGCAATGACTATGTCTAAAATGGTCCTGGTCTTCAGTCTGCTTCCCCAAAGAGAAGAAGATGTTGCTTCCTTTACAATAAAGGGACAAAAATACAACATATGTGTTAGAAGTGGGACTGAAGGCCTACAGTTACTGTAACATACATCAGTAGGAATATACTTGTAAAATGTATGTTTACTTGTAAGTTGTTGAAAAGTCTGAATAACAGAAGCCATTCAGACTAGTAGAAAACACTTTGGGCATGTGCAATGATGAGCTTATGTTGGCCCCCTGCTGGGAGCAGCAAATAAAATCTTAAAGATTTGCATACGCAAGCTTATGTGAATATCATTGACGGTATCAATGTTGCTACGTAGCTTGCCACTCAAAAACATCACAGTAACTATTAACCACTGCTAGCGAGGCAATATAATGAATCACGTCAACAGTTTGATCAAAGTTAACAGTTAGATAGCACACAGACATACCTCAGTAAACAGTTTATTTCCTTAATTCATGACTGAAATGGATTGTATTTAAGGTACTTTGGTCACAATAACCAAAGTAAAGGCAACGGAAAACCACCAGTAAGTAAGTCTCCTGACAGGGAATGCATCTCATGGTGAGGGTTGTAAATTTGGCCTTTTTGGATTTTAATTTATGGTTAATTTGTGGTTGAATTAATTGAGCAAGTAGGTTTGTGGGTAGTTTCACTGATATGTGGGATGCTGCCCACATAATTTATTGTGCCCCACTTGACTTTCTATTCTAGAGATGCCACTGGTTAATTGACTGCATTTTAGGAAAAAAAAACATGAATTGTACTAATGGGACAGCTCACACCACACTAATGTTGTGTTTACTGTGTTTAGAGTTTTGAAAATGTAACTTAAGTATTGGTAAATGCTTGTTAGCAGATGTAAAAAAAACATTGCTTGTTCTGAAAATAACTTGTTAATGTTCAAGTTCAAGTAAATGTATTTATCATTCCATTATGTACAGTATAGTACACAATTAAATGAGCTAACATTCCTCCAGGACCAGGAGCAACACAGAGCACAAGACATGTTGGTACATACAATAAACATGTAGTAATACTATAGTGAACTGCATGCCTACTGACTAGCTTCAGACACTATTATGAATATATAGTACAGTACAGTATTCAGTATATCTTGCAAGATCTCAGGCTACATTGTTTGTGTATTGTACAGAGTGCAAGAGTAAATGTTCGTGAGAGATGAGAGGGGGACCCCAATGATCTTAGGAACCCCTCCAAAATGTTACTTGACATTTGATAAGGGGGCTGTCTAAGACTGATGTGAATTTGACATCCACTTCTTCCTGTTTAAGGGAGCTGTACTGTTAATCTTTTCAAAATGCAATGCTACATCCTAGCTAGGCTTCCTTTCCAGGACAAATTAAGTGACTGTAGGTTATGGTCTGGGGTGATTTCCCCTCAAACTCCGTGTTTGTGTTGATATGTGTAATGCACAATGAGTTTGAAGTAGTGCAGTAGTAACACATTTTTTTATAAAGTCTGTGAAATCTGTGAAATTTCAGATATTTAGCCCAATATACAGTATATATGTTTTTTAATGGACAAATATGTACAATGTAAAAAAAATGCATTTTTGCTCATTTTGCTTTCCAACCATGCTATATCAACAGTTTTGTTGTTTTGTCAAAAGATGCAGATATTTGAGTCAAAACAATTTAATACAGTGATTTTTTTTAGTGTGGTGGGGATGTTAGAGCAAACAAACTGTATGTTTGTACGTTTTGTAGTGTAATGGTGGCTTCAGAGATGCCAAATCAGAGAGTGGGAGTGAAGTAAGCCTCTGAAGTCCTGTCCCCTGAATGCCCACGCCAGCCATTTAAATTCAGTTGCTTAGATAATGAGAGTGTTATCTGAGCTCTGCTGAGACTGAGCGCTTTGATTGAATGCGAACAGCCTGTAACGGATCAAATGAGTGATACCAAACATACACACACACACACACACACAAACACATACTGATGTACTCAGCCACAAAGACTTGTTCAGGACTATAGGGAACTGCTGTATCAATAAAGCTGTGAGAAGATGCTGTTATCGCTCACTGAGCTCAGTGTGATAATTGCAGACGATAAAGTTTCAACGCAACAACACAGTCAGAAAACGACCTCGACACTTCACTCCCAAATCTATTCCAGAACGGCTTGATTTGTTTTACAACAATACGCCACTCTCTAGAATACGAAAACAGCTCCCGGCAGTACCTGTGCTATTAAAAAAAGCTTTGTTCCACCTCAAAACTCAATATGTGCGTTCCATGTGAATAACCTTTTAAAATTGAATGAGCTTTATTTGAAAGATCTTTGCAAGAAGTCAACGACAAGGTCAACAGGATTTCAGACATGCTTCTCCATAAGCTGTTAAAAAGTGAAATGTCCTTTGAGACTGCAGTCCCAGTGCTAGCTCCATCTTCAGACAATCTCCTTACAGGCAAATAGTAAATACAAGTTTGGTTTTCACACTGTGGTGATACACATGTATAGTTTCACTGTCAGAGAAAAGGTACAGCACAGGTACAATGTCTGTAGCCCAAGGTTAAAGGTACACCATGGTCCTTAGCATCTAATAATGTACCTTCACTACATTCACTTTTCCAACAGAACAGAGTAGTTTAATGGAGCCCTGCCGGCGACATGCCGAAAATGAATGCATGGCCATGACTTCATGAACAAGGGAACAAAATCCTAGCATGTGTCCATGACTTAATATGCTGTGGGAACTAGATATTTAAGTTGTAGCCATTACTTATTAACACATTGGAATTGATGGATACAACTTACCTTGCCATGTCAGCATATTATGACTGCCATAGTGAAGGTATAAATGGCATAACAGTGATTACCCATGGGCCATTGATGCCAGCGGGAACCAAAAATTCAGCAAAAATCATACAGAGCAAGTGATGCACCACAGTGTACCAGTTAACCTCTATAATAAACACAGGAACAGTGAGGAAGGTGTCAGGCATCACCACTGAGCAAACACTCCAAGTCATGGCCATGCAATATTTTTCTTTTCGTGGAATGTCCTGGGTTCTATTCTGGGCCCAAGGCAGGATGAGTGAAGTCGATGTAACTCAAAATAAATAAAATAAATTCCTAAAATATCTTTCATGGGGGGCCCTCCAAGTGGCTCAGCAGGCTAAGACGTTGACACTATGACCAGAGGATCGTGAGTTTGAATCACAGTCATGCTGTTTGCCATCAACAGCTGGGGCCCAAGACAGCAAAAAAAAAAAAAAAATGATGGGGAGAGCCCCCTAGTGGATGGGATGGCTTAATTAGCAAAAATTATAGTAAAAAAAAAAAAAATAATATTTTTATATTTTATATATTTTATATTTTAAATATATTATAGTTTTATATATATATATATTATTTGTTTATTTAGTTTTTGGTTTCTGCAGAGTTATCTATAAAAATGAACAAATGGAACATAGTACAATAATACAAGTAAAAACTTCTAGTTTTAAGATGTTTTGAGCTGACTGAGGTACTTTTCCCCCAATAATCTAAATAATAAGGTCAACTAAAAAAGCTAACTTTGGACACTGCGTGATTAATGAGATTTAGTGCAAAGGAACAATTTGGGTAGTTTTTACTTTTCGCTGAAACATTGGCATAATGACAGAAGGACATGTATCACAGTTGAGGGGTGAAAGTGTCTTATTTGTTTTTGTTTGTTCCCCTCCACATAGCTTTCAACCCCCCCCCCAGGATGATCCCCTAATCAGCCGCTCCAATGCAATTTAGCATTAACGAGCCGATACAAGCAGCAGATTAATCTACACATTACATCAAAGACTGCTTCTGCTTCCCTCAAACCCAGTGCCACCGCTACAGCGCACAAGGGCATCTCTTCACTCAGACAAAAGAAAACACCTTGGTTTGTTTGAATGCTCTAATTTGATTTGTTTTTGGATAGTTGTGGCACTGAAGTTAAATGAATCTTTTCAGAATTGGGCTCAGGAGGTAGACTGAACAGACCTGGTAATTAATCAGAAAATGAAATAGAAATCATTTCTGGCTGTTAAAACAGTGTGAGGCCGTACATAACCAACGAGAGGTAGTTTGCTACCAACGTCTCTGAATATTAATATTAGAATGGATGTAATTAATGGTGGAGGACATCAGGAAAGCTTTCCCTGAAGAGTTTGGCTCATTGTATGGATGTACAGGGGTTAGACAATGAAACTGAAACAGCTGGTTTTAGACCACAATAATTGATTAGTAGGTGTAGGGCCTCCTTTTGCAGCCAATACAGGGTCAATTAGTCTTGGGAATGACATATACAAGTCCTGCACAGTGGTCAGAGGGATTTTAAGCCATTCTTCTTGCAGGATAGTGGTCAGGTCACTACGTGATGCTGGTGGAGGAAACCGTTTCCTGACTCGCTCCTCCAAAACACCCCAAAGTGGCTCAATAATATTTATTATTCACAGATGCGCCAGCAAGACGTGCACCAACAATTTGTCCTCTTTTGAACTCTGGTATGTCACCATAATGTTGTGTGCATTGTAATATACTATATAACTGTGCTCTTACCTGCTAACTGAACCTTCACACTCTGCTCTTACTGGTGCAATGTGACATTAATGAAGATTGGCCACCAGACTGGTCCAATTTAGCCATGAAACCTCCCACACTAACATGACAGGTGCTTCACTTTCATTGTCTAACCCCTGTAGAGTCCCATGCTTCCAGGATGCCAAACACTACATTTCTTTCCTCCTATAGTCTTAAACAGTGCCTTATGCCTGTCAGTTTGGATCAGATGGGATAGCCTTTGCTACCCTCCGATTTCAATTCTTAAGTGTCCACAACCAATAGTTGGTAGTTTGTTCCTCTTCAGAAGATCTGACCAATGACTGACAAGAAGCACTTACTTTCTTAGAGCTACAGTGCTTTGCTAGACACTCAAAGTACTTTGACATTTGGAAAAGACATTGTAGAGTCACCTCAACCACCACCAATGTGAAGCGTCCACATGAATGATGCAACAGCAGTCAGCCCACACCAGAGTTCTCACCACATTAGCTATTAGACAAAGAGGTGTGGAGAGACTGAGCCACGTTTTGAAGATAAGGATGATTAGGAGTGAAATTTAGCCAGGACGTCTGGGAATAGCCCTACTCTATTAGAGGAAATGTCCAGAGATCTTTTTTTTCTGACCTCAGACAATCAGGACCTTGGTTTTATATCTAATGTGAAGGATGACACCATTTAAATAACCCAGCATCTCCATCACTGCATTGAGGCATTAGGATCCACACAGAAGACAGAAATAATGCCTCTTGTTGTCCCCATCAACACCACGTACAGGAGCTACACAACACCCCGTGAGCCTTGCTGTTTTGTTTGGAGATACTCCAACTCCGTCATCTAGACATGACAGTCTGGCTCTTTTCAAAGTCACTCAGATTCTTACAGTCTCTCATCGCCAAATGATGCCCTGAAAGTCTACGGCTGTACAGAAAAAAACATGTTTTGATGTTTTAATATGTGACTGTTGTGGCAATAATGAAATAAAATATCAGCTTTTTAATGAAATGTATAGATATTTGCTCCAAATTGTGTCTCTTATAACTGTGTTGCTAAACAGTAACAATAAATGTAACAATAATGTAACTACACTTGATGTAGTTACTGTTACAGATGAACAACAACAGTGGAGGTAATTTAGCCTGATGTAATTACACAAGAAGGAACAATATGACCATCAACAGTAAAACCGGAGATGTAAGACATCAAAGTTTTACACCAGTAGAACTGAAAAACAGTAGAATTGAAGAGCCATAAAACTGAAGACCAGTAGAATTGAAGACCAGTAGAACTGACCAGTAGAACTGTTGACCAGTATAACTGAGGACCAGTAGAACTGAAGACCAGTAGAACTGATGACCAGTAGAACTGTTGACCAGTATAACTGAGGACCAGTAGAACTGAAGACCAGTAGAACTGAAAACCAGTATAACTGATGACCAGTAAAACATGACCAGTAGAACTGTTAACCAGAATAACTGATGATCATTAGAACTGAAGACCAGTAAAATTGATGACCAGTAAAACTGATGACCAGTAGAACTGAAGACCAGTAGAACTGAAGACCAGTAAAACTGATGACCAGTAGAACTGATGACCAGTAGAACTGATGACCAGTAAAACTGATGACCAGTAGAACTGAAGACCAGTAGAACTGATGACTATTAAAACTGATGACCAGTAGAACTGTTGACCAGTAGAACTGAAGACCAGTAGAACTGAAGACCAGTAGAACTGATGACCAGTAGAACTGATGACCAGTAGAACTAAAGACCAGTATAACTGAAGACCAGTAGAACTAAAGACCAGTATAACTGATGACCAGTAGAACTAAAGACCAGTATAACTGAAGACCAGTAGAACTAAAGACCAGTATAACTGATGAGCAGTAGAACTAAAGACCAGTATAACTGAAGACCAGTAGAACTAAAGACCAGTATAACTGATGACCAGTAGAACTAAAGACCAGTATAACTGATGACCAGTAGAACTAAAGACCAGTATAACTGAAGACCAGTAGAACTAAAGACCAGTATAACTGATGAGCAGTAGAACTAAAGACCAGTATAACTGAAGACCAGTAGAACTAAAGACCAGTATAACTGAAGACCAGTAGAACTAAAGACCAGTATAACTGATGAGCAGTAGAACTAAAGACCAGTATAACTGAAGACCAGTAGAACTAAAGACCAGTATAACTGAAGACCAGTAGAACTGATGTAACTGAAAAAATGATGAGACACTGTGTTGCTTTTGAATGATTAGCTCTTATAGAAGAGCAATAATCCGAAAAGATAGTTTTCCATAGGTCATCTTTTCATAGTATAGCAGTATATTCTTGAACGTCAGGAAAAAAAGGGTCAATAAAGTCATTTGTCCAGTAATATGATATAAAATGTTTAACAGAATTTCTTTTAGCTTCTGAAGCAACAGATCAAATATGCAATACAACAATAAGCTTTATGAAGTTAGTGGGTCATCATATGTTGTTCTGCTTTATTCTCCTGGGTCTCTGTTTATTTTCACTCCCACAGTAAAAGACCCTGACAAGAAACAAGGGTAACACTCTAATTCTTCTGCCAGCATCTCCTCTCATCTCTGGCGTAGTTTGATTTTGGCCAGATTCATCAAACACTCATGGTCTTATCTTAAATGTTATAAGAAAAAAGTGCATTTTTTTTCACTTACAAGTCCTAGATTTACAACATCCTCACTGTCAGAGCTAATATATAAGTGGCATTATAAATGCTTTTCTAAATGATAGACTGTTTTAAACTTTTGGAATTGTTGCATGTTATTTTGTTTTATTGTGCATGAACAAATGAACTGAGATAAACACTCTGACATTGACAAATTTATCAGATACATAACAAATATTTACTGATCATGCACTTCTCAGATTCTGCTGCCCGACATGACGATGACTGATGTTTGGTTCTACTGGACAATTCTTTAGTAAGAATCAATCAATCAATCAAATTTTATTTATAAAGCGCTTTTTACAACTGATGTCACAAAGCAGCTTTACAGGGTTAGCAATAACAGACATGAAATCATTAATCCCTAATCCCCGGTGAGCAAGCCAACGGCGACAGTGGCAAGGAAAAACTCCCTCAGAGCTGGAGGAAGAAACCTTGGGAGGAATCAGACTCACATGGGGGACCCATCCTCCTCTGGTCTGAAGAATGAAGTTGAGTACTTCAGAGCCGTTCTTGCCCAAATTCCACTGCCTGCTTTAATTTTACTCCACACAAGAACAGACAGAAGCAGCCGATCACAGACAGACTCTGCTGTGATAGATTCCTTACAGGCTGACTGAGCAGGTTTTATTGGTTGCTGTTTAAACAGACCCCTTCGGGTCAATGAGCAGCAGTGGTCGAGTGATCAACAGAGTCAATGAAAAGAGTGAGCAGCATTATTTAGAACAAAGCTGTGAATCAGAGAAATAAGCCGTTGTGATTTTGTGATTAAGTGTCACTTCACGCTGGTATTGTGACTTCTCGCCGCTCTGCTCTGTGTGTGTTCCAGTCCACCCTTTTGGTCAAACACACATAATCAAACTAAATACTGAAGGGATGACTAAGTTTGAATCTAAGTTTTAACCTTTGATTATCCTGTTTTCACGTTCCTGTCTCAGCCTTGCCTTTGGCCCCACCTCTGCAGTGTCACATGTTCATTTGTTTACGTTTGTCCATGTGTTCTGTTTACTTTTCATCATGTGCCTGTTACCATGTGCTTCTGTTGATGGCCGTGTCATGATGTGTCCACGCCCGCAGCCAAATCATGTCATGTTTCATTGTTTGCACCTGTGTCTTGTCATAGCTCACAACCCTGACCCTTCATCTTACGTTGATTATGTGTCATATAAAAGCCTTCCTAGTGTTTCAGTCGTTGTCAGTCATTGCATTGTAGCCATGCTGTGTCTTCAGGCTATGTTTTATCAACCTCATTTCAGTTTATCGAACTACCATGATATGTCTTAGGTTCAGGGTTTTGGTTTCTTACTTACAGCTACAGTGTTTTGTTTTGTTAGTCACAGTTTTCATAAAAAAAGTCACATTTTTGGATCCCGCCTCTGTATCCTCCTGCTTCAGCCGCACCACGCAAAAATTCCTCCTGTCATTGCTTCAAAGTTGAGTGATAGCGTTGCTAACCCAGTTATAGACTGACCCATTTAAGGACTGCGGTAAATTAGTGTAGGATTACTTCAGGAAATTTGCAGCAATTATTTCACAGCACAGCCGATTAGCCAACACTTGTTCATCCTCTGAAGTTTGCTTCTTTAGTTTTACACTGAAGCCATGAGGCTGACAAGTAATGAAGGCTAATACTTCACCAGTGACCAGCATGCAAATTCAAGCTGCAATCATCGTGATCAACAACTTTTGGGTTAACTCTTCCTGTAGCATTTCTTTTCATATAACTTCACCCCACTTTCTAAAACAGTAGCAGGAAATAAAGAACCAGAGGGAGAGAAAGAGCGAGAGGTTGAAGTCATCACTTCAGATGGCTTGAGTTGATCTGTTCTGTCTGCAAATGTCAAAGTATTTTGGCCTGACATTGGCTGCTCTGCAGGACATGACACACATGGGGGCCCAAGGAGCATTAGCGAGATGTGATGGAGAGGAAGAAGCACTCTCTCCTCTTCTCACTCTTTCTCTGCGCCCCCTGAGACCCCCCGCGGCGCGTGCGTTTTCCCACATGGCGGGGGATCTTCCTGCCTCAGCACTGCCAAGGTTGCTAGGGTGATGGATGACACAAGTAAGTGAAAGCCTCTTCAGCTCCCCATGCCCTGCAACTCTGAACCATATACAGTACTGTTCAAAGAGGCTTCTGATAGTCTGGTATGTAAAGCTGTTTATCTCAGCAGTAAACACGTACTGTCTCAGAACAGCACTAACTTTGGTAAGAGACGGCTCAGAGTTCAAAGTTCAAGTTGAAAAATTATGTTTTTTATTGGAAAAGAAACGCCAGCATGGAGCTCGGAGAAAGTTGTGTGGAAAAACTTACAATATCCTCATAACAGCTGACTGAGGAGCGGTGCTAAATAATGCCCACCTGTATGGTGTATGCCAATCAGTAGAGTTAGACTCAATTGTGATCTGGACAAATTTGATAATAGAGAGAGAGAGAGACACTAATAAACTTTTTTCTTTCTTTTTCATTTTTGCCAATTTTCTCCCCTTCCCAATGCTAGGGGGCTCTCCACATTACTTTGCAATGTCCCTGAATCTCGGAGGGTGAAGACATGCACACGCCTCCTGCGCTGCATGTGATGCCAGTCACCGTCTCTTTTCTAACTACCCCTGATACACCATCACTGGGGAGCCAACGTGCTCGGAGGAAAACACAGGATTCCCAGCTCCTAATGGACCAATCAGTAGATGCCTGAGCCAGCGGACATTGCAGTGTGTGAGTGATAGGGAGAGAGAGTGCCATCTTCCCACCCAGAGAGAGCACTGCCAATTTTTCTCTCCGTGTTGTGTGGCAGCTCCATCTGCCTGGCCCCCGAACCCAATGAGCAGTGTGTGGTCCTGTTAGGTTCCTCCTCCTTCCAGTGCATCGATTGGGTACTAGGGGCTCTTTGCCCACAATGGTGTTAGCCAACTGTAGCAATTTATTGGTGTAAATTGTGCTGGCCACTTGAAAATGGGCTCCGTCACCAGAGTGTGGTGCGGAGCCATTGCTTTCCAGTCATCATACTGCCATCGGTTCCTGCTCTGCAGACAGGCTGTTTGAAGGGGCTCGCTCACTCCTATTTGTGCCCTCTGGTCCTTGAAGGTCCCTCATCTCCTTTCACTTATGGAGGCAGGGACGTTTATGTATTTTTTGTTTGTGGGGAATCCGGAAGGGGGCCTTGTCGGTAAATCTGCTAGCCCTCTGGATTACAGTCTAGTTTTATTGGCATGGGGGCGGTACAGTGCCCCCCGCCTGGTTTATGGCCTCACCAGGCTGTGGTCGCAAACCCCACCGATGCAGAATTCTGGCAGGAGGGGCAAAATCCCCCACAGCTCTCTCGAGTGATGCTGAGGGCTTCAGAGGCTCCCTGTGGATAAGGCAGAGCTACAGCCCTCACACACTCGAGGTCAGTTTGTTTAAAGTCTGAGCTACACGTTGTTTCCACACTTCCTGGGTTGTGAACAGCACTCTCCACCTGTGCTTCACCCATTCTCCCTGGTGCGGCTTAGAGTTTTATTTGATTCTTTTGGTGTTTTCTTTGTGTTATGCTTTGGTTTGCGGCTCCCTCTCTATATTTTGAGGCCAGCCTGGAGCGTTTGTATCTGGGATTTCTTTCCAGTTAAGCCTGTGTTCCAGTGGTGCTTGACTCCGCCCTCTGGCACGCATGGTCCCATAACAGTTTATGACTCTTTATTGTGTTTATTTGTATGCACAGCTTATGAAGAAGTTGTTTACAGCCCAAAGGAAGATTCTTGGCTGCTTAATTTTTTTGCACATTACATTTCATTTTGGCAATCACTTTTGGCCAAGCAGCTCTAAAGACAAAGGTCAAACAAGGATGCGCTCCCACGCCAGCCAACGTGCCACCATGGCTGGTGTAACCATGGCAACTGCATCACATCAATGTACAAGGGGGGCTCCAGTGAATATACTAAAAGTTGCACACCAGGCTTACTGGTAACTCTAAAACTGTGAAGTTCAACTAACTCTGTTTTTCTCTCAGGGATCTAATGATGCATTCAGTCTTGCAGCTTTGACTGCGTTCTGGGTGTGAATCTGAATATAATTCCACCTCTGTCTCCTCACTTTGCTATTTAGCACAACAAAAGGAGCCTCTGCATGAAGGACAGTGGGTAGACATGCTGGGCATTAGCGGCCAATCAGAGTCCCCAGAGTGCTGGCTGAAAGAGCAGAACCAGCGGGACTTCTCTTCTCAACAACAGCACTGCCATATCTCTCTCTGCCTGGGCCCTCCTCTATCGCTCTCTCTGTGTGGTCTGCGCACTTTTGTGGAAAACTGATTGTCAGGTGTTTCTAATAATGGCTGGACATAGAGGAGGGAGGTAAATAAAAAGAAGAACGTGCTTATTTTTTCTCTGCTTCTCTCGTGGTTTTGCTGCTCAATAACAAATATGAGTCAGCCACTCTGCAGACTGTGTTCTGGTCAGTAAACACATTTTCTTTTAAAGCGAGTACACAGATGATTGCTGATGATGGCAAGCAAAGGTGTCAAAAGTATTCACAATCATTACTCAGGTAGAAGTACAGATATTAGGGTTTAAAAAGACTTTTATAGAAGCTGAAGTATCAACTTAAGCTTTTAACTCAAGTAAAAGTACAAAAGTTCTAAGTAAAAGTATAAAAGTAAAAGTCATGTAAGGAAAACAAAAGCCTAAACTTAGGCTGTGCCACAGGGGCATATATTGCACTACCCCCCCACCCCCCACCCCAAAAATACATTTTTTCTAAAAGCTGTAATGACTATAATGTTATATTAAAATGGTGATGGTGACATTTTTCGGGATGTACTGGCTTCCTGTTTCAGCTGCATATCTGCCCCTTAAAAATAAAACATTTTAGTCATTTTAAATATATTAGTGACCATATATGTGTAGTACTGAGCTTACTGGAGAGTGATGAGACACATGACGTGCAGGTGTGATGGATGGCTTACCAATAGGGTATCAGAATGGTATATGTTTATACTTATCATCCAACCAATCACATTCACTCTTTCTGGATGACTCAGTTTATCTGGATGTTTTTTAAATGATGACAAACTGAAATTAAATACATAGAAATAAAGAGGCTGTGTTTAAAATGTAAGGAGTAGAAAGTACCGATAATTACATGAAAATGTAAGTAAGTAGAAGTAAAAAATCATCTGAAAATAACTACTCAGTAAAGTATAAATAACCTAAATTTCTACTTAAGTATAGTAACGAAGTATTTGTCAAGTTCTTGGTGTTTTTTTTATCCTTACACTGTGTGTTCTTCATTTTTAACTCATCTAAGTAACCAGCTTCTGCAGATACAACAACAGAGATGTAACCTTAGAAATCAAATATGATCAATACCATACTTTTGCAAAAGTTCCCAACTGCAGTTACAGCTGCATGTCTTACTTACTTTAAATGCGTTTATCTGAAGGACCTTCACTTTTAAGGATTATAATATTTTGTTCAAATCCTGCCCTAGAAGGTGTAACACAGTCCGTTCCAGCGCTGTGTTTATACAGACAGAGGATTTGTAAGTAATTGGCTAAAGCTTCCTTTATTTACACTGCTGCTGAAAAGCTGTGCATTGTTAATGAATGTCTTATTCTGTTATATAACAGTTAGTTCAGGCAAAGTCATTTGACTGGAGAAGAGACTGCAGTATATAGAGTATAACAGTAACTTTGGTACGTTTACTCTACAGCTGTGATTTATTAACTGTAAGTAAGATAGTGTTTAGGAACAGATCAGCTGCAGAACTGAATCTGTGTTTGCGGAGGTGAAAAAAAATAATATACTAATAATAAATTAATCAAGATCTGTTATTACTGTTAACTAATAAATGGTGCTTAAACTGTTGTATAGAACCAATATCATAAGAGATGTCATGCTGTGATTATATTTGGCACTCGGCCTATAGTCTCAGGTCTACAACTCAGTACCGGTGCTAGGCATTTGGGTGCCCTAAGCACAAATGTTTTGTGTGCCCCCATTCTGCCTCCCTACATCACACACAGGGCAGTCTAACATGAAAATGTCGCAGGGGTGACTTTCTCAAGTACCATGCCCGAACGTCTACACAGTGACGTTTTCTGCTCGTTCGGAAACCCCCGGATTTTGCGTCATCACTCGAGTGCATTCAAACATCCGCCATATTGCTACCTAACTAGTTGGCGCTTGGTGATGCATCGACAGCTTTCACACCAACATTTGTCAATTCCATCTGCTCCTGTATAAATGCCCGCACCTTGGTTACGTTCCGGCGCTATAAAACCATTTAATCCACTTATGTGAAGAATCTTAACTTGCTTAGCTTGTCTCGGCTAGCGTTAGCTAGTTAGCTTATTGCTAAACTAGCACTAGCTAGTTAGCTTATCGTTCAAACAAACAGCACATGCGGTTGTCTGCGGTGATCCCCGTTTATCCCTTCATCTTAAGTAACGCCCTGTTAATGAAAAATCCATCCATCCATCCATCCATTATCACACCCGCTTAATCTTTATCAGGGTTAATTAAAAAATATAAATCTGAAAACACAAACAGTAAAGCAATATGGCGGACGTTCGGCTGCACTCGGGTGATGATGCAAAATCCGGGGGTTTCCGAACGAGCAGAAAACGTCACTGGATAGACGTTGGCACGCAAGTCTCAGCTGCGAGTGTGCATCCCCCCATAAGATCAAACTCTATCGCGGGCCGGGCAATTTTTGCTCAAAATGTATTCTCAGACTGGGGGGTGTGCAGTGAAGTTTTAGGTGGTTTTAAGAGCCCCCATCCACAAATGAGTCTACGTATGCGGAGCACCGGCCTTGCTACGACTGAATAAAATTGTTTCATATATTAAAGAACATTAACTATACTTTGAACATTAACAAAGAGTTCTATCATTCATTTAAATATTTTGGGTACAAGAACTCTATGTAAGTGAATTTCCAGTGTTTTCACCCAACAGTTCACTGTAGCAGTGAGCAAGGACGAGTAAATCGTGATTCAGCTCTCATTTTCTTACTATTTATTCATTTTCTAACCAATGGTTTGTTGTTAGAGCCAATACAAGATAACTGTATCTTTATTTTGGCCCATTTATCTGCCCAACAGTGTCTGTTTTACAAGAAAAGGACCCATTAAATGACTAGAAATGTGTGATGTCCTAAAAATTTTGGTCAGTGGTGTACAATATAAGTGAGGAACTGAAGGATCCACATGCAGACACATAAGGTTAAAGGTGAAAATATCTCTGCAATTTCTCCAAATTAGCTTGGATTATACAAATTCTATAATATGAACTATGAAATAAATATCACCCCTAATCACAGTAACAGCACAGTTCAGGGTCGGGTCCATGTAAGTTTTGTCAGCCATTACTGTGAGGAAAATAAAAGGGAACTTACTGATGGATCCAGCCAATTACAGAAGCTAATTCACTCTGTAATTATTACTTATCAGACACTGCAGATACACTGGATTACTGTGCATTACCAGTGCAACATCTAAGTTACTTAGATATTAAAATAAATAGCAATTCTAAAATGAGTCCAGGAAATGTTTACATTATAAAGTCTAAAAGTAACCTCACAGGAGATAAAACTGTCAAACACAGTGATGTCATAAGATGTTCTTCATCTCCTGGCAACAAATTGGCATGAGAGAAAGTGAGAGTGAGAGAGGAAGAGAGAGAGAAAGAGAGTCAGAGGAAAAATAAAGAGATAAAAAAGAGTGTGATATAGAGGAAGAGAAAGGGGGGAGAGAGAGAGAGAGAGAGACTGACTTCATTTACTGCAGTTTGGAGCTTAGGTCTCTGCTGGTTGTTCTGTTTACAGATATGTCAGTGTGGGAGTGGATCAGTTGAGGTGTGTGTGTGTGTGTGTGTGTAGGTGTGTGTGTGTGTGTACTGAGCTAAAGGCGACAGACAGACAGGCAGGCAGCATCCTGTCCTGCTGCAGGCAGTAATC